>WAAD01033037.1:185774-211497 GCA_013389945.1 Fregata magnificens | reverse complement strand
CTATGTACCAATCAGTCAATGAAGTATGACTCCATATTAGAGGAGGTTTTGCTGTTAGCAGAAAAACAGTGTCAGAGCAAAAGCTAAGGGAACGGGGATGATTCTCTGTGTAAGCTGTGGCAAAGACCTCTTTTTTCATGCTAGGAAAAAGTCCATAATCAGGTAGGCTGTTGCCCTGCACTATTACAGGCCATCAAGTTTAATTCAAGACGTGATTTTTCTTTTCTTCAGTTTTAGACTTCACTTTCTCTCTTCTCTTTGTAGCTCTCATCCCACCTGACAGAACAAGGCAGACTTCCTGCTCTGCCTTACAGCCTTATGCCATGTCAGTCCAGATATTGATAGGATCAGTCAGGATCAGTCTTTATGAAGAAAGTCCAGCTGTGTCCCTTGTGCCAGGAATCAATCTCTGCTCATTCTCTCTCTGTGAGGAAGGCTCACGTGCAGTTTGGTCAGTGGCCCAAAAGTGAGACGAGTGCATTCAATGAAGATGCAAGCTTTGGAAAGCTAACTGTTGAACTTGAAGGTCTCACAAGACATAGGCAAACTCCAATTTTTCAAAACCTAATTTAAAATGTCTGCTCCAAAGGACAGAGGTATCAGTGACTTTGGGATATGGGAAAAACCTTAAAAAATTTTAAGAGAAAGAAAGCCCTCAGCAATTTTTCCTAGCTTCATCCTTAGACAGACTGGCAAAGTCTTTTTGCTTTCTTCTTCCAAAAACCAATAGCCCTAGACAAATACATAATGCATACTTCAGTTACAGCAATTAAAGTCATAAGCCACTGAAAATAAGTTCTGACAACAAAAAATTAGGCAACCTTTCTGACCTCACCTACAGCAGATCATTCAGTCCACTGAACAATTTCATATGCAGTTACATATTTGGAAATGTCATTTGTTCTTTATATGTGTCTAAGTGACTCTCAATTATGTGGGCTTGGATATAAATGCTATGCTGTACACAACATCTAAGCAAAGTATAGAATTGGCAACAGGTAGAATCCTTCCTAGTACAATATTTATTTTGAAGGGACTATATCAGTCTTTATTAAAAGTGGTATTTCAGTACTCCATAAAATTGTGTTTATTCTCTATCCTTAAAAATGCTAAATGGAGTTTTGGTATCCTCTCATAAACAGAATGCTAACAAAAAGAAGTAAAAATTGTATGTTTAGGTTACCTCTCTCTTGAAAAAACTAGCAATTAATATTTTTTATTCAAGGCTATTCCTTGTATTTAACATTACTGATATTAATATCTAAACAGTATTTAAATGAGTTACCTGAGCTAGAAGAGGATCTGAATTCTGATTTAACTCAGGATAAAATTATTCTTCTTTCCACAAAGAGAAAACTGCTCACAATAAAATTATTGCCTCAAATCTTCCCTCACCTCCAAAATCAAGCCTGATATTTCATTACATTTCCTCCTTCTTCTGCAGTTTGAGGAATGTTAACTGTGCTTGTGTTCACAGTGACAAGTACGGATGACAACCAAGGAAGCAATTACAATAAATGTCTGATCTGCCTCCACTGAAAACATATACTTCAGCTTCAAAACAATATGCCACTCAACTTGAGTAAACCCTACGTGATACAAAAATTACCAATGTTTGTCATGTCTGAACACATTTTTGGACTAAACAAGCAAGTCTTGCCTTTATCAACTCTTCTAAAAGAAAAAAGAATATTTAGCAGCTTAAAAAGCAAGTCCGTGTAGTGTGTTTCTGTCACTTTTTCTTAAAGAGACAGTTCTGGGCACTTGTAAACTGTGAAAATTATTATTTTTTTTTAAATGGCATCTCGGTTCTTGGTGGATTTCACTGGCAGTTGTGTTTGCAGCTTTGAAGTCTCCTCCAGGTCTGTCATTTGGCAAGGCTGTTGATGGGTGCCTGGGGTGCTTTGTCCTCCGGGAGGCTATTTTCCTTTAATTCATCTCTGATTAGAAGCAATTTATGCATTTTCATCTGTTTTATGTAAAGATCAAAGGGATCATGGATCCCAATGTTGACCCTATTATAGGCAAAAGAGGCAGGCTGCACATTTTTGCTTGGTTTCAGTTTAAGCCTCAAAGCACCCGTTCATACTACTCAGTTCTTGATATATCTCTCATAAAGCAGCATTTTACATGGACACCAAGTAGTACCTATTCTCTTGCCTGTAAATACATGCATGCTTTTATATTTATATAAAACAAAGTTGTGGGGTGAAAATCCCATTTTCAAATCTGCTAAGTTAATTATTTGCCCAATGAGAACAAAGAGATAAAAGATTAAATTCAATATTGCTATAAAAATACTCTCCTTAATGGTCCCATTAATAAATTTGTGATGCTTCATCTAATCACAGACTGATTTAGCTGGCCCTGCATCAGAAAGTTCTTTCAAAGGTTTCTCAATCTTTTTTTCTGTCTTCAAGTTACAATAAAGAGAAAGACTGACTTTTATGCAATTTAAATAGAAATTTTTCACAGCAAAGGCAACTTTAAAATTTATTCCAATACAATCAATATTCAGTAGCCATTGATATTAATGACATTGATATTAACATTGTTGCCATCAGCACAAGAGCAAGAATATAGATGTCACTGAAACTTACCTTAGGTGAAAGGAACTGTATAAGGAAGTTTTATTTTATTACTATTTTTTTAAGCAAATTTGGTACATATGCCAGCAAACATGCAGATACAGGAAACTTCCAGGATGTTGTCCCAAGCCAGTCAACACATATTGTAAATGCAAATGGCCCTTCTTACTTCCAGTCAGTTCAGCCTGACTCCCTCTCCATAAGGCTCAACTCTTTCTTACTAATCATGGGTAGAAGAGGGAGAAAATATTGTGAAGAGCAGCAGATAGAAGGGGGAAAAGCCCATCAAAAATCCACTTCGGTTGAAGAGGGAAAGCACTACTTTTGGGAAGGCTTCTCATGTGGCAACATTAGGAGAACAAAGACTGCCATGGATGGTTTGTCATTTTAAAGACAAAGAATTAGTATTGTACTTAGTAAGCAATGTCCTGAAGAGGATGTTCCAAATGATGGACTCTCAATAAATGGTGGCTCTTACCTTGAGAACAGTGGAGTCTACCCCTACCAACTTTATAAACTTTGCTAAAACCTATCATGGTCATTCTTTCACAAGAGTGACAGAGGGGCTGCATGAAGCAATAGAGGTGCAAGAGAACAGCATTGGGGAAAAAAAAAAAACCAACCAGGAACAGTACAGCTTATTTATTATCAAGATAATTCTAACAAGACAAGAATATTTAGAATTGGTATGTTGGAAAATAGAAAAAATATCCATTACATTGTAAAGGACTTTGTAATTTTCTCCTCCAGGCCCCCTTTTTTTTGCTCAACCTGAGTTACCGCATGCCATTTAAAAAAAACAAACACCACCACCACTTCAGGGAACTTCTTACCATTCTACTTATGAAACTTGTGACACTTTCTATGGATTTTAAAAAAATAATTCTTAAATGCATTACAGTGTTCTCATGCACTTGTGTGCTTCCATAGCAGCCGTTGTTGGGATTTTGCTGGTTATTCCCAGACTCCCAGAGCCAGGCATGTGGTAACTCAGGTTGACTGCAGACAGGGACCTGGAGGACAAGATCACAATGCCTATTACAAGGTAATGGCCATTTTTTCAACTTTCCAACAGCTAAAAAAACCCTTAAAAACACTTAAAAAAAATCTTGAAAGCCACAGTTCCAAAGCCAGACAGGCTGAATTCTCAGCTTGCATCATTAACACCACTGCACTAAACTCAGGTCTTTACTAGTTTATGACACATCAAACCAAAAGAACATGCAGAAGAGGTACTAACACACTCCCCGTCCTGCCACAACACACAAAACAACTCCAGCTTATAGGACAATTTAAGATATAATTACAGTAGAGAACTTCAGGCTGTCAATCCTACCCATAGAAAAAAAAAATAATAATTGAGCTCTCTGAAAAAGTGTCTGAATTCAAGACAAATTCTAAGACAAAAGCAGCCATAGGGACAGAAACACCACCAACAAAGAAAACACAATTAGAAGAGCTGTTTAAATTTCAACAGCCAAGGAAACTTATGAGATACTTAGGGGTGAACATTCCAGCAGAAATGGAAAAACTACATGAAGAAAAAATTACATGCTGTTTTTAAAAGACAAAAATTACCTTGAGAAAATAGGCAAACTTCCAAATTCATTTCTCGGGAGCAACAACCCTCTTCCTTTTTCAGGTCTGACCTACCCCTTGCCTAAGGATCCCTTAAATTGCATTCAGAGACATGTAATCAAGTTTATATGGTAAAAGAATGGGAAAAAAACTGCCCAAGGCCAAAAGGAAGGTCCTATCTGAGGGAAGGGAAAGGCAGGGGGAGAGCAGGAGAAGGGACCCTACCCTTCCTCGCAGAAAATTGTTACAAAGTCACACACAGAAAGGCCTTATCTGAGTTTTGGTAGAATTTCAGCATCTTTTACCACTTAACAGTAATCAAGCAGAAAAATTATCTTGGAATCTATTAAAATCTGAAAGGACATAAATGAAATTGTACATGTAAAACTGACATAAGAAAAAAAAGGAAATAGGAATTAAATGCCTGTTGTTTGGGGTTTTTTTTTTTTTAATCACTTTATGCTCCTTTGAACCCCCCAAAAAAATTCCTTGGGTTTTTCTCTGAGCCCTCAGACCAAGACATTTGACAAAAGGGGAAACAGGTGGCTTGACTGGAAATGGTTTATTCCTTATGAGAAACAAAATTTCTCTGCTAAAAGTACTTGGCCTAGTTCTCTTCTTGTGGAATCCAAGAGTTCACTCCAAAAAACTTGTGGAAACACTTGGCACTCATCTCTTATAATTAAGTAGAAGATAAATTACCTAGCTAGTCTTAGAGAAAGACTTATGCAGTTTGTTTCCACATTGCCATGAGGTATTATCTAATGCTTCTGTTTATTTAAAATCCAAAGGTCTGTTTCAAAAATAAACAGAATCTTTTTGCTCCATTGTTGTCATGATGTATGATACTGATGAGTACCTTATAACATACAATCTGATTAATTCTAGACAAAGCCTCATTGTGCTAAATATTAATACCTCTAAAACAGTCTTCCTAAATACGGATCACCTCTAGCACTGTAAACTTAAGATATACCAGTGTGCCCATGAAAGCACACTGGGCATCTGGCTCCACTGATGCCATCGTCAGTGCATCAGCACAGGCAACGCAAGGCACCCTGGTTTGCCAGACCAAGTCCAGCTCAGTAACTCCTCTATCCAGCCCTTCAGCTTCGAATGCTGCCACAGCTCGCAGCAGGGCAGAAAATCACCTCCTGTGGCTTTAAACCTCAGTCGATGTATCTGAATTCAGAGAAGGACCTGCAAGGAAGACAGTTCAGAAGCTAACTGCGAACTGCTGCATGCTCAACAGAAACCTCATGATCCTGGACATCAGAAAAACAGCCACATTAAAAAAATGTCACAATGGCCCCTCCAAAACAACAGACACAAATTCACGGATGTGAGGTCAATCGATCTCTCTGCCCTGCTGGTTTTGACAAGGGGTCAGAGCAGTTAGGACAGAAACATCCCTCCCTAGACTCTGTTGTTCTAAAAGATCGAGTCAATACAACAATGTACGCAACACTCAGCTGCACAGCTGTGTTTTCAGACATTCTCATTCCCTCACACTTTGTACAGTACTTAACTTTCACTTATATAATTTATAGAAAAACCGCAGACAAAAATCAATGCACTTATCCTAAGGTACCTCCACAAACCACTCACTCAGAGGAAGCTACTAAGTATTTTTTTCTGAGAATTTGGTCTTTTAAGATAATCATTTGCTTGTATGCTATTTAATGCAGCTGCTTTTATCAACACTTAAAGAGCAATTCAGGGTTTTTTTCCACTATTCCATACCGCAAAATATCAAGTCAACTACTGGAACAGACTGCTTTGCAGAAGTTTCAAGGTAATGGTTAGCCTGATTTACTTTCACACAAAGCCTACGAAAAGAGTTTGGAAAAGCCCAAAGATGGCGCTCCACTGCAGACTGAGTTGCACAGCATGTTGCATCATCCAACAGTCTACAAAAGTGACAGAGATTTGATCTGTGAATAATGTAACCATTGCATCGGCAAAAAAAAAATATGATGCATACATGTTTTTATAGAGGAATGGTCTGTTCTTGATTGCTCAGACACCTGAGCAACTGTTTTGCATATTATGCATCACACACATCCCAACACAAATGTAGATGTGATGACAGATCTCTTGTTTGGAGATATGACACTCTCTGTGATCCTAAGTCTATCCTGAACTACTGCAATAGCCACAAGACACACATGCATACCATGGTCAAAATTTTCTAGCAAGCTCAAAGAAACAAAGAAGTTTCCTGTATTTGTCATATATTTCCTGGCGGTCCAGAACAGAGAGAAACAGTAGATACCTTCTGAGCAGGCCAACACTGTCTGGATAACACTGAAGGAGGAATTTCACAGAGAATGGAAAATGGGTATTTTCTTCTTGTGCAAACACTTGGCGTACTTCCATCACTTTCTGGCTCCTACACTTTAAGCTCACAAGAACACACCAAGTACTACGGTAAGAGGCAAAGTTGAGGTATGCTTATGTAAAAAGCTTAGTTTGGGTAATATTTCCAGCTCAAAATCCTGACGCGTTCAAAGTGTTAGTTCTGGTTAGAACACCGAAATAGAATGGAGAGGTAAGAACTAAACTGTTTCTATGTATTGCAACTGGAAAACAAAACAGCACGCTGCCCACAAGTAGAAGAGAGAGTCATTCAGCTGATACTACTGAAAAAGTAAAATTTACAAATTTCTCCCACCTATTCAGTAATTTCAGATAACTAATGAAGAATTAGATTGTGACTACAGAAAAGTTTTTCGAGTCTATTTTGCAAGACAGTAATTTGAAAGTAAATTCCTTTAAAAGCAAACTAAAGAACACAAAATGACTGTATTTTTTACCTTAATAAACTCTGTATTTTCAAATCCTCTGCTTTTCTGGTTTAGGCAAGTAAAGATGACAATAGTTTTAATTTTATGGTGATATACTTTCAGTTTTGCACAAAGTCAGGTGTCTAATAAATCACTAGAAAAACCCTTCAAGAATTAAAATTAAAAAGCTTGTTTTAGAAAGAGACATGCAATTTTATGTAGCAGGCTTTTAGAAATAAAAGCCAGCTTAAAAAAAAAAGCTTTTGTTCTCAAACATTTACATCTCGGATTAATTTTTAAAGTCTTCTATAAATCTTCAACATTGTTCAGATATATAACATAAACATGAAATGTGGCAAAAGTCGACAAGTTAATTTATTGCAGTCTGTAATCAACAACCTATGCTGATCTTCAGAAAAGATAAACTAGAAAACAGATGCTCATTCTGTGGAGGAGATAAAAGCAAATGGGAAACTCTGAAAGTGTTCCAGAAATGCAAATGCATACATCATTTGTGCTAAAGGCAACACCAACATTCTCCCTTAAACGAAGCAATATATCAACATGTAAGAACAAGGAAGGATTTTTCTGTCAGCAGAAAACACAGAAAACATTGCCCGTGATGAGTAAGCAGTCAAACAAAAACCAAAATGGCAACAAGAATTATGCAGTACTTAAAATTTTATTTTCAATGTGCTTGTACACCACAACATGTACAGGTTGTAATCCAAAGGACATACAAACAGTCAACAGCACTGTAACTTGTCTGATTCGCTATGGATTGGTGATCTACAAGCCCAACACTACTATGTCATCCTCATATTCCACATTAGGTTCCCTGCTTTTCCCTCAAGTTTCCCAAATACTTTCTACATTACAGTCAGCTCATTCACTTCTTTGTAGCCATGCTCTTTCATTTCCTTTTCCTTTCTCTCCTCTGCCACTACATGCAACCCTCATGCCAGCCAAGCACAAAGCAGGACGCTATGGTTAGTCCAGAACAACAAGCTTTCTCAGCAATCAGTGAGTACATATTTAATGATTGATATCAAAGGCCAAATCGAAAAAAAAATCCTTGAGCTCAGGTCACAGCCTTTTCTTGAGGAGTCTGTGGGAGGGAACACCAATTTGGATGTCCTTAGATTTCCACAAAACGCATACACATTTGGAGCTCTTAAGACCTCTACCTTACCCATCAAATCAGCCAACAAACTCTAAAAATGAATGTGGGAACTGAAGGGCAGACTGTGTGATCAGTTGTCTCTTCAGGTAATCAAAGCAAAATGCTGTTCCCTTACCCAGCAGATTTTGCTTACAGGAGTCAGGTGATAAAAAAGGGGAAATAACAGTGTTCTGAATATAAATGCATCTGTTGTCTGGAAATTATGGCTGCTACTGTAAGCTAAGTGTTAACTCTACCCCCAGTTCATAATTTTTAGACAGGAAAACTGTCAGCTACATTTCTTGTTAAATAACTAAGGTTGCAAACCCAGGTTCATTCTAATATTTTAGCACTGCAGATTAACTAATTTAGACTCTAATTCAAGAGAGACAAAGAGAAAGTTTCCATGACCAACAGAACTAGTATTTGCTCACTCCAGAAAACTAAATTTAAAAAAAAAAACCCAGCTTGAAATCTATTTTCAGTGCATTCCAAACCTGTTTAGCTTTAACGTTAACTAGCAAAACTGTGGTGTGGGGTGGTTTTTTCCCCTTTATCTTCCATAAAACTGTATAGCATATTCATTAAAAACACCCATCCTTCAAAACTCTGAAAGATCCATAGTTCATAGGGTAGTCACGTAGGGTAAGTCACTTACTGTCCCCCTCCTAAAGTACATTACCCCGTTGCAACTGCCGCTGTCTAAATAAGTATGTAAATCCATATTCATGTTTCACTTTTGAAAACTAGAGCACTTATAAATTAGCATTAGGACCCTGAATTCAAACACTTCGTGGTTATGACAAGACTCCACTGCACAGTAAGCATGCTACTGGGCAATAAATGCCATTCCCTGATTAATTTCTGAACAATTTAACATCTTAATAATCAAAAGGAATGTTATCCAAGTTCTGAGGAAAGATGCGTGGATGAGTGATAAGATAAAGTCTTCAGAGAAAAAGAATGAAGGGTAACTCATTGTTCCCGGAAAGAAAAGGTAAAAATTGCAATGTTTCTCTACCTGGTGAAAACCATACGTATTTCAAGAATGTTTTCTGCACTTTTCCTAAAATGTAGGAGAAAATGAGAACAAAACCTAATTGTTAATACCAGGCAGTTGTAATAAAGGTTGTGAAAAAATACATCGTGTTGTGTATGGAAATGCCTTTCCCCAGAGGGATAAAGTTCCTTATACCCCATTTCTGCCATATCCAGCCACAATCCTGACTTTGCTGGGCAGATCCACTTTTTCATCACTTATACTTCATAGTAAAAGTGTGCCCTGGAGCTACAATTCTAAAAGGCAAACAATAACTCATTTCATAACTCTTGCTTAAGTGTGGAAAGTGAATTCTTATGTATTTCTCAAAATCAGAAAGAAGTAGAACATATGAATATGTTTGTCAAGTAAAACCTGGGAGAGGCCCAAAACCACTTGAAGGTGCCAACAGGACTTGGAGGGGCAAAAACCTCTTAACACAGAGAACAGGACAATAGTTGTCATGCTGAGGAAACTGCCTCAGTTGTTGCCGAGCTCATTTCTGCTCTCACATTCCCAGGCACCAACTGCAGTTAAACAAAAAAAACCCCACAGCTTTTTTTTTTTTGTACCGATTCATCAAGATAGTTGTATCTTTTTGCAGTATGATGAGTGCCTAATTACAATGATTCAAATCTCTTGTCACCTTCAGGCTAGACTACAGATAGCAATGGTTTTTAGCTAGAGCTGATAGTGAAAATGAACTTGACACAGCACGCAATGGTTTGTTAAGCATGATATAATATTGAAAACATCACTCCCCTTTTTAATCTAGCCAGGAGGAGGAAGAAATCACATGATTTTGAGTTCAAAGTTGCTAAATCCCTTCTCCAACAGAGAAACATGCTTGTCTGATTACATTTTCAGGTTGAATGCATTTGTCACTCTATCACCCTTCTCCACATTCAGTCCTGTTTTGAGCCCTGTTGGCTTCAGACAGTTCTTCCTCCTCCTAATTTTGCTGTCATTTCTCAGAAGTTCCTTCAGCTTACTACCCATTTTTCTTCTTGGAAAATGGTTATATGCAGGCTGGGCCCTCTAGTGCATCTTGATGTTAATGCACTACATTCCCAGTCCTTTTTGCATTGTTTTCCTCTACCAAGAAACTTCTGAAAGAGCATTTACTCTGTCCAAGTGGACTCTATTTGTGCTTATAGAACCTCAAAAGAAGCAGGAGTTGACTGAGTGATATCCACTCTAGTTGTACTGTTGCTTATTGTCAAGACTCAAACTCAAGCACTCAGCCCCATGAATGGCACCTTCTGCTAACCCACTGCAAAATCAGCATCAAAAGCCCAGCAGGAAACTCAAGAGATGAGGACAAAGAAACAGCTTCCTCACCAAGGGCAGAAGTTCAGGAATGAAACCTGCTTAATACTTCAAATACAGGTCCTTTATGAGGACAGTGATATGCACTATCCCTTGAGATCAAAAGGCTACAGTGAGGCGCGCGCGCACACACACACACACGCACACACACGCGGCCTAGGTGGGAAATTTTAAACAACTTCAGATCGTCAAAATATATTCAGCTTCTCCTTAAGCCAGAGAACAAAGCCCTGAGGGTGTAATTCTCTCAGCTGCTATGCTGCATGTCCTATCCAAGCCAATCTAAAACTTAAGCATTTAGAAAACCATCTTGATACTCCTGTATCACAAATTTCTTGATTCCTCAGGTTCTATTTCATGATCATTAACATAATTATTCATCTAATCTCAAACCATTTGCTTGTCTTTCACTTTCAGTTTGTTAAGATAAAAAAGACCTTGCTAACCGGTAAAACTGGAGAGGGTTAAAATGCTTTAAATAAAAAGCTGCAATTATATCTAAACAGATATTTTTATGTCACTTAAAAGATTGAGGTTTTTAAAGTAACAAGTGAAATGTTTTTAAAATAGGCAATATTATGTACATAACCAAAATTTCCACTGACAAAGTTTGCAACAGTCCAGGGGAAAAAACAAATCAGTAACATAACAAAAAAACTGGCCATGGAACAATTAGTATGAACAATATCAGAATTATATGTATTAATTCTCAACACAGCATATGTAGCCTCACTATGCATGACCTCTAAATTGAAAAAACCATCAAAGATCAACATAGATATGAATGTCCTCTATATGAATGACTGCTCTTTACACTCTGAAGAATCTTTTCAGCCACAATAATTAACAAAGAAAAAGGAAGTCTAATTGAATAGCAACCCTATGGTATAGGCAAAGTTGCACATTTTGTTACAACTTCCCAGGTTACTGACAATTCAATGCACCTCTTGGCTGCATCACACCCAGTCTATGTTTCAAAAGAAATTGTTGAAAGAAAGATTTTTTTTTTTTTTTTTTTTTTTTTTTTTTTTAAATGGATTTTAAAACAGCTTCTGCCAGCAAAGGCCTTCCCAGTTTTGGAGGAAAAATGTCATTATAGGCACCCCGTAAACATCACAGAACACAAGGAAACAGCATACAAGTGACCAAGTTTTCTAATAGACTTGGAGTTACCTGATGAAATCACTACAAGGCGGAAGCATTTTGAAGCTTGCTTTTCTTTCACTGCAAGATTAATTTAAGCGCTCTTTTTAAAACCTTGAAAAAGTGTTCATTACCGTTCCAGTTGTGTATATGACTTGCAATCAACAGGTGTGACAAAACACGAACAAGCTTATGAAAACCAAGAATGGGCTTATGTTAAACTGTTTAACATAATGATGAAGCCTGTCCTGACTGATTTTTAAGTAAAACAGAGTTAAATTCATACCACTGACATTAAGCATAATGGAACAATAACTATTTATGGTTTCTCTGTGAATTCTGGTAGTAAAACTCCGGATGTGGTCACAGAAATTATAAATCTGCATTTGTTATCTGGAAAGCAAAACAATTATAGTAATTTTCTGCTATTACAAGCAATTGTCTTTAATTACCTCAATATATTAATTCATTGTCTGAGAACACAGGATGTCAGTGTGAATAGCATTGGTTTGGCAGCTCCAAATTACCAACAACCATCAAAATGGTGCATGCTTGCTCTCTTTTCCCTTCCCCAAAGAGAGGATCTGAGCTTTCATAAAAGCTTGACTCTACCTCAGTATCACACAAAAATTAAAAAATTGAAATGAAGGGAATCAGACAGACAATTTCAAAAATTCCAAGTGATGCGTTCACGTCTTAAGTTTGTTCTCTGCATTGCGCATATCTTTTAATTATCACTCATTTCACAGTTTGGCCCACTCTTTCTAGCAACCCATTTCTCATTTAACTCCCAATTTACAGCAAAGGTAAATGGCAATATAATGGAAACATTGGTACTGCGCAAACAACCTATTACTTGACAATAATTCTGCAGATGGCAGAATGCCATGCAAGGATGCCTTTATAGCATCAGCCAATCACTGGCAAATTTCTTGCTTTTGCAGAGTTTCAAAAAAATGGAAAAAAAAAATTATAAAAATGAGAAAAAATAATTTTAAAAAAATCCAATATAGCAATTAACCACTACTGTTATTGCTGTGAGTATATCATAGATGAGCTTTTGCCATGAAAATCAAACTAATGTCCTTTTCTGATAGTAAGACCGCAACACTTAAATTATACATTTTGACTCCTTTATGTAAACTTGGGCATCAATAACTGGTTGAAGTCTTTGACCTTGTATTTGTAATTCTGTAATTCCATGTATTCCAAATAAATTTTTATAATTTACAAATTTTGGAGTATGATTTCAACCACAAAGATCATATTTCCTTTTTTTTTTTTTTTTTAACAGTTCACCCAGGATTTATCACTTATGAAGGACATTGTTCAAAAATGCATTCATTCTGAGCAATTTGGAAAGATCTTCTCTCAAGTGAGAGCTGTGACTGACCATTCTACTTAACCACAACATTTGGCTCTTTCCATTTCCACAGCTGTAAAAGATATGATTAAATTAACTCATCCACACAAGTTTAATCTTCCACCTTGGCAGTGCAAAACAAAACCAGTAAATGGCTTCAGCTGGCAGAAGCAGAGTTAAGTAATTTCTGTATTTTACATAAGCTTTTATTTTACAAAAGTCTTTTTTTATGGCTGATACAGTATTAGAGGTCTTCTCACTTTCATCTGTGGATTTCTTTTCCCAAAATCTTTGTCTGAGTTGGGCTTGCTCAAATTAAGTCATGGCTGCTGTTACATTTCTCTGTGATGCTTCCTTTTCATTCACCTTCATATGTTAACGGAAGCAGCAATATTTTCACCATTATCATTATTCCTTTACTTTTAAGCAGAAGGCCAACAGCATAATCTTCACACTAATCCGTTAAATAGATGACAATTATTATATACATGAGAAAAAGATGCAGAATTTTCATTCTTCTGCTTACTTGCCCCATTCAGCAAATAGTGCATCATTTCCTTTCATGATAATAACATTTCTTTGATCCCAGCAAAGAGATTTTTGAAAAATTAAGTTAGAAGTAAATGTAGGATAACTAATTTACATGGCCTCAATTACAAAATTACGTTTACTACAGTTCATCCATGACTAGGGAGTTTTAAAATACACAGCATGCCATATTCTGAAAACGAAGCAGCAGCATCTTCACAGGTATGCCACTCCTGCAGCTTAATGCAACATCTGCACTCTCACGTCCTTGAATTCAGAGTGACTAATAACCTCAGCACAGCACGTATTTTACAAGAACACTGATGCCAAAGTTGGCATTTATTCACTGACGTTATGGGTGGCATATTTTATAGGCTGCTTTTTAAGGAATGTTCAACCACTTGCACATGGTGCATAATTTCATGATCACTGCAGTGAAGCTCAGCTATGCACTAGAATTTAATGTGTTGCACAGTTTTGCCGATCGGATTCAGAAAACAAGCATGACAGCAGTGCAGTTAATTTATTAACTCATGTACTGAATAGGGATACAACTTGATATATTGCAAAGCAGAGAGACAGAAAGTCACTTAGGGGGTTTCCTGACATCACATATAAAAAATTCTACCCAGAAAAGAAAACAAAAAACCTCTTAGCAAAAGAAGAAAGGTGATAAAGTTAAACATCATCACTGACAGATGCCAAAGAAGCTAGTCCAGCTAGATCTTTATGGAATCTAAACATTTGATTTGCCCTTTGATGAAATGTCAAATAATCAAGTTATTCTGAAATCAAATAGTCCCCTGAGGAGTAAGGTCTTCTTACTACCTAAGTATTTACTCAAATGAGACTGCCACCAATGCCACTGTTTCATTATCTGTCTGAATTTTGTATTTTAACACAAGAACGGCATTGTGTTATGAGTTTTCCAGTACCAAACCTACACTGAATTCCACATGAAGAGACCTCTCCAACCAGCTGAACCAGTAATGAAGTTAACAGCACTCCTAACATATATGGGGCTTTGCCAGCAGAGCGTTCAATGAACATTCTGAGCTTTCACATAAATTGTGTCACAAGCTGCACCTCATTCACTGACATTACACCATTAAGAATTCTGTTTCAATTTGAATGTATTAATTACATTTACAAAGGAACTCTTTCAATATCTAAAAATTATCAACACTTAAAAACCACGTCTGCTTCCTTACATGTAATGATGTATATATAAGCTGTCACAGGAGGTGCCTATTCACCATCCTGCTTTGTGTGACAGCCTCACCCAGTGCCCCGTATCATGGAAAAGATCCTCCAGGAAGCTATGTCAAGGCATATGGATGACAAGGAGGTGATTAGACACAGCCAACATGGCTTCACAAAGGGCAAATCGTGCCTGGTGAATCTGGTGGCCTTCTACAATAGAATGACTGCGTTGGCGGACAAGGGAAGAGCAACTGATGTCATCTACCTTGACTTCTCTAAGGCCTTTGACATGGTCCAACATAACATCTTTGCCTCTAAATTGGAGAGATATGGATTTGATGGATGGACCATTCCATGGATAAGGAATTGGCTGGATGGCCACACCCAAAAAGTTGCAGTCAACAGCTCAATGTCCAAATGGAGATCAGTAACAAGTGGTATCCCTCAGGTGTCCATTTTGGGACTGGTACTGCTCAATATCTTTATTAATAGCATAGTGGGATTGAGTGCACCCTCAGCATGTCTGCAGATGACACCAAGCTGAGTGGTGCAGTTGATACGCCTGAGGGATGGGATGCCATCCAGAGGGACCTTGACAGGCTTGAGAAGCAGGCCAATGTGAACCTCATGAAGTTCAACAAGGCCAAGTACAAGATCCTGCAGCTGGGTCAGGGCAATCACCAGTATCAGTACAGACTGGTGGACGAATGTATTGCGAGCAGACCTGCAGAGAAGGTCTTGGGGATATTGGTAGATGAAAAATCAGATGAGTCGGCAATGTGCACTCGCAGCCCAGAAAGCCAACTGTATCCTGGGCTGCATAAAAAGAAGAGTGGCCAGGAAGTTGAGGGAGGTGATCCTCCTCTACTCTGCTCTGGTGAGACCCCACCTGGAGTACTGCATCCAGTTCTGGGGTCCCCAGTACAGGAAAGACATGGACCTCTTAGAGTGGGTCCAGAGGGGGACCGCAAAAAAGATCGGAAGGCTGGAACACCTCTCCTATTAAGAAAGGCCAAGAGAGTTGGGCTTGTTTAGCCTGGAGAACAGAAGGCTCTGAGGACACCTTATTGCAGCCTTTTAATACTTAAAGGGGACTTATAAGAAAGATGCGGACAGACTTTTTACGTGAGGGCCTGTAGTGGCAGGACAAAGAGCAATCGTTTTAATCTGAAAGAGGGTAGATTTAGATTAGATGTAAGGAAGAAATTCTTTATTATGAGGGGATAAGACACTGGGACAGGTTGCCTGGAGAAGTTGTGGATACCCCATCCCTGGAAGTGCTCAAGGTCAGGGTGAATGGGACCTTGAGCAACCTGATCTAAAGGAAGATGTGCGCCCCCACCAGCAGGGGCATTGGACTAGATAATCTTTAAAGATCTCTTCCAACCCAAACCATTCTATGATTCTATGATAAAAGCAGTAGGCAACTCATTACAACTCACTGCATTACGTTCACTGCATCTGGTCAAGTTATCAGAACAAAAACTGGCAAAACAATGGATTGGGAAGCATCTACTTAAATACACAGCTCAGGTAAGAAAGAGTGGAAATAGCTTTGTAAAATAGCACATTAAGCTTTACATTTGCTTCTGGTTTTTTATACAATTATGTAAAGAACAGTCACTTAATATAACCATTATCAAAGAAATATAATTACACAAAATTTTTATGACAATAAAATTGGAAATAAAGCCATGCAATAAGACTGATTTTGAAGTCCATATAGACTCATTCTTACAGGCATATATTTCTAATGCATTTTACAAGCCCTCTATTTCTCAAGGAAGACAGACTCAACATTTACAACATCACCTAATTGTCCTCCAAAAATGCCAAGTATTCTTTAAAAGCCCATTTCTTAAGAGTTTGGTCATTTCTGTCCAAAAATTACATAGCAAGCCGGTGTTATTGCCCTGAGGTGGATGTTCTTGCCTTCTAAGAGGTGCATGCAAATAGATAATTCTCTCTCAGACTTCATACAATGACAACTGCATCTGCAAGACAGCGTCTCACTCTACTTGCTCAGAAGTTTGGGTACAACTGCCTGAGACCAGCTACCATGGAAAAACAGGCAGCCTATCACCCTTCAGTAGGCCTCAGCTCCCATTAAAAGGTATGTGGTAATTCAGAGACCATGAGTGGCCCTCAGCAGGCAAGCTGGTGTCCACCAGTATGTAATGGAGTTCCCAGCAGTGACAGCAGATCTCGCAGTAGGGCTGCAATGTTCCACTAGCTTTCATTACAGAAATCAGTGACATTAATTTGGCAAGAACTGAGTCTAGCATTGCAGTTAAACTAATGATACTGTTAATGAAATTCCACTAATTTATGTCCCACATGCCTATGTTGTACAAATAAGTTAATGTATGCATGATATACTTGTATACCTATACTCATAGCCCTGACATCCACATGATCAAAGACAAAACCATTTATTAAATTGCATTTATTATGCATCTTAAACCATGTGGAGTACGCTGTTCTTTCGAATTCTCTCTGCAGTTTTTAAGTCTTTAAATCATGTTCCCCCCCCAAACCGATTTGTCAGGCAAGTCACAATGGTCCAATTTCACAGGCAACTGGCCCACTATTGTTAAAAATGTGATATGAAGTATCACAATATCGACATTTTCCTGGACACTACATCAGTCAAAAGTGCACAGGACAAAAAGCCAGCTACACGTGGAAAACACCCCACTATTTCTCTAAAGACTGTAGATCTTAATTTTCCAACAGAAACATACCACTTGCCCTTGCTCTGCCAAATACTGAGACACTTAATCATATGGTAAGAAATATATTCATGCTAGAGATTTTCTAAACCTTTCAGAAATATTCTGCTCTTTGCCCAGAATCTTGTAAGCTGGGGACTCACTTCTGAAATAGCTTTGCTATCAAGTATGGCATATATAGGTTATAAAAATATAAAGGTTTAATCAGCACTTTTTTAAGTTCAGTAATGGGTTTGTCAAATTAACCAGACCAGAATTGTGTAAATATATCATTAAACTCCATTTTGTATTTGCATATTACCTGTCTCTTAAGAGTATATTCATCCTCTGTTTTGGTGTTTTATATATTTACAAAGATGCTCTAAAGTTTTGTCTTAAGAGAAAAATTGCATAGGATGAGAAAAACTTCTGTGGTAACTTTGGGATCTTATAACTTGTAAATTAGCAATGAAAGAACTGAGGTAAGTCTTTGGGAGTATATTTGAAGTTTTAATGAAAGAGATTACAAAAAGCCATAGTGGGAGTCTTATATGAGGAAGTTTTAAAGTTAGTTGCAATGTATTAAAAGACAACATTCAAATAAATTATTTTTCACTGCAGTATGCCAAGTTTTTGGAGATAGAATTAAAATTGGGCTTTCATTTTAGACCAAGTAAAGCGTAATATTAGACTATAATACTGCATATACTAGCGAGATCCAAATGCCCACGGTGTTGCAAGAGCATATTTTCCCTCAGGCATTTGAAATTTAATGCTTCTTTAATATTCTCTGTTGGATATTGTTAGAATGGAATTTCAAATATTTCCTGCAATTTGAGTTAAAGATTACTGAATAAGGCTGAGCAGCAAAAAATTTTTGAAGCATACATCTAAAGCTGGCATAGTAGCTTAATGTCCTGTTGTTTCTTGCTTTAGCAAAATTAATTTCTATAGTCTTCAACCATGAATTCAGGCACCACCTGGAGATACAAACCCATAATTTAACTGTGGTGTATTTCTAGCTCCCTTGACTAATACACTGAGGCTAGACCCTGGATGTCAGACAGCTATAAAAGGAAAAGGCCATTTCATAGCAATACTTTACATTTTCCTAAGTCAGACAGCGGGCAACTTGAAGAACAGTATCTGGCCCATTATTGTAAATAAATGGGATTACCTGTCATGAAATAAATGTATGTGGTTTTGCCTATATTAAAAGTGCATATTCTACTATATAGTCAACAGTAACACCTCTCTAATAGGACTCAAAATATTCAAAAGGCTTTTATCCAACTAAGATCCAACCTTTCCACCATACATGTGTTAGTGCATTACCATGGTTACTCAGGACAGGTAAGGGTAGGCTGCATATTAAACCTAACAAAAAGGCATAGTTGCATCATTCTAGAAATACACCAGAAAAGACTAACTATAATCAAGATTCCCTTTGCTTGACTACTTCATGGAGAAGCCTCCTTCATCCAAAGATGCACCTATTTTCTTTTCCAGCATTTGTGCCCACAATGTAAGTGGTCATGCTCCCGATTTTGTTCTATGGCCATGGTTCCCTTATCATTCATACTGGGCGCATGCAGACTCACTCCTTGGCTCTCTCCTACAGGAAGCCTGACAATTCCCCTCAAAATGGCTTGGAATGCTGCTTCAGACAGTATGACTACCGTGAGTTCAAATGAAATAATTCCTCAACACCATCCCAGCCAGATAAGGCAACTCTAAATGCCTTCATGACATGGACAAGTTTTAAACATTGATCCTCAGTCTCATGCTGTAAGAAAACCATTCTCATGGGTTCCAACACAACCATTTTTGACACTCTGAACTGAAAAACCAACAAAAATATAGGTATGCATGTTTTGGAGCTGCAGGAAACTCAGAAGCATGGGTAGGGCCAATAGACTCCACACAGCTGGATTCATGGGCCTACAATTTTAGGTAAGGCCTTAAGAGACGGGGACAGTTTAGCCTTACAGCGTGCAATTGATTGAATACAAGCACGTGCAGAAATTGAGTACTTGTGTTTATGTGAGCAGAAGGAATAAATAGTTTCTTCTTTCTCTCCTCAAGGATCAGTGAAAACACTGAATATGGACAGCACTATAAGCAACACCAAAGCCATCCATAGGCTCTGCTGCTGCTTAAAAATCAATTTGGATGAGGTTTCCAAAAGCCAGCCAGATACCAAAATGAATCTGTGAAGCAGCAGAAAAACCTCCATGCAGGAAACAAAGTGTTTAGTTTGCTCTTAAGCTTGTTACTGATAAATTCATGTTTTAAAAATTATGTTTCACATACGAATAATGTCATTGAGATAAAAATTTATCAGTATTTTCCTTCTGTAAAGAGTTAGTTTTTAAAAAATTAGCTTTAAAAAGTCAACATCGTAAGACATCATTCTCCCTCCCCTGATATTTCTATCGATATTTTCTTTAAAATATCATTCAGTACTTGGGGAAAAAAAAGGGAGGAAAAATTCAATCTGTATAATGGCAGCTATTAACAACTTAGTTCCATGAAAATACAGAAACAAATACAAATGGATATTGTAAAACAGGCTGAAATATTTTAAGCAAACTGTGTGATCATAATCCATAGAAATAACCTTAATGAGAACAGCACTTGTAATTATGTGACAGGTTTGGCATGGAAGAGCGTCCATCAGTCATTCTGACATGGAAAGGATGGATAAAGGAAGCAGATGGATTCACCTGCCTGCACTGAGTCTAAATAAAAAATGGAAGGTAATCATTATGGCTTGTAACTTCTCGTATCAAAAGCTATTCTTCAATTATCAGGTTATCATGAACAAATACAAAAGAAAGTCATTTAAGAGAAAAAGCAAACATTTCTTTTCAGCAGAAGCTGTTTTGCCACTTGACTAAATGCTTACTTCATTTTAAAAAACTTACAAGAACATCAGCTTAATGTTTAAGTCTAGTTTTTGGGTCTGGGGTTTTTTTTGGTTTGGTTTGTTTTTTTTTTTTTTTAAATTGTTGTAATGAATTACTTAAGATTACAAGGTTTGATTTTGTAGAACTTGAATTGTTACACAGGTCATTTCTTCCTTCTTCCAACCTGCCCCTTCTGGTTGGGTTTAAAACACATCAACACTTTTACTAGGTTTTATAAAACAAGCGGAAACGGAATGAAGAACCTATTGCACAATACCAAGATAATTTTTAGATGTTCATAAAAAAGCAGATTTTTCAATTACTCATATGCTTACAGCTAATGCATTAACCTGCTAGTTTTACTGAAGAGGAACACATTAAAACAGGCTGGTACAATCTTATTCAAATTTCTCTAAAAGAAGTAATGCAATGCATATACCTTGGAAACCCACCTTATCGATACAAGAATTTCATAACACTCCAAAAATCAAAGGAACCGAGGAAATGTACCACTTCTTGTGATCAATGCATAGGTGACATTCTTTTAACATGAATCCCTAATATAACATTCTTCTTGTTGCATTTTAATTGGGAAGTCACATTTCCTAAGGAAATTGCTTTATTACTTTTATACAGTCTGCATGGAAAAAGGTATCTTTAGATGTACCTCAATGCAAGTGTTTCAAATAGTTAACCAATTGAATCCGTGATGTCCAGATTACAGACTGGCAGTTTCCATCACAAATGTACATTTAGGTTCTATGGTCTGGAAACTCACTTAGTGGGACAGCCAGACAGCAAATACAGAAAAGCACTTTCTTGTCATACTCATGCGATTCTCCTATTTGCAAAAGATGCTTTTACTCCTCCCCTCTTTCCATTTCCCATCTACCAAGGGTTTGCAAAAACCTCTACCACCTCAGTTCACCTACCATGGGAAGAAGTCCCTAATTCACTCAGAAGTTACAAGTCACAATCAACCTCCTCCACACACTGACATTAGTGAGCAGAAAATCCACACATTGGTGTCACAAAGTGTCTGTTCAACCATGAAAAAGACAGATTTGTGTTAAGGTAAAAGAGAATCCAGTAAAGCTATTTCTCATACTCCAGGAACACAATTCTTCTGTTCTCTTGTAATAATTCAGAGATCAACTTTGCTGAATTTACAGCCAATATACCAAAGTCTTTGTGCGTGTGTGTGTGCATTTTGGTTGTTTTCGTTTGGTTTTTTTAACAGGCATTCTCTATACCCTGTACTTCTAAGAACTGTGAGAAGAAAATCCTCCAAAAATGGTTCACAGATGGTAGACAATAATAGATCTTTCAGAACATCTCAGCTTTGTCTACAATGTGGTTGTTATTATCAAGCCACTGTGCTACCACAACCCCTAATCAGCAATGGAGCCCTGCAATACCTGAACTGCACTCCAGGCACCGGAGGCCTACAAGCATCAGACCAAGCACCTGAGATCTACCCATGCACAGACAGCAAAGGAGGCCTTAACTGTTACAGTGTCCTCTAGCAAAAGTACAATAGGTGTTTGTACTATTAACCTACTTAGAAATAAGAAACAAAAAGGAATATTCTGGTCACAATTTTTATTAAGATTTGACTCATGAATAGTTCATAAAGGTTATAATACATATTACAAGCATGCTATACATCATTTGCGTCTCTTCATAGTCAGCAGGCACATGAGTACAGAATGTTTTATGGCATCCTATCTACCTATTAAAAACATACTAAGGTTGTATAAGCAATTAATGAATGATTAATTACCTCTAATTATGTAAAAACCCAACTAAACTATTAAGAAGTAAAAATGAAGCCATAGGATAAAATGAAACCAGTTCCACAGAAGGTAAAATTTCTCTTTAAGAAAGTTTTCTGAAGCACAGAAAAAAAAAAAATCAGAGTTATAAACAGAATTTCTAGATACACAAGTTTCTTCATACCATTTAGTGCCTATGCAGTATCACATTAACTGAAGTTTAGAAATGAAGAGTGAAAAATTAGGTTTGGACATTAACACTAGGAATACAAAAAAATAAATCATGTATAAAAATATAAATTCTTAATGAAAATGTATCTATTTTCATTTTCTAAATTAAGATTTTAATTGTTCTTGCTTATATCTATGTTGTTATCATTTTTAAACCCTATCACAGTTTTCTCACATAGTTTTAAAAATAGCTTTTGATCCTTTTAATCCCATTTCAGTAATTTTTTTAATGCTTTATTTTATTTCTAAAAAATCCCTTATTATTATTCCCTTGGACCATAACCCAGAAGAGGCCTCCAAAACTGTTCCAATTCTACTATTATTTCTAGGATTGAAACTGGCCATTATATAGTGAAATTTTTTTACATAGTCTTAAACATTTTAAAGGTTAATTATATCACACAGACTTAGCTACAAGACACATGTTTTTGTATTAAAAATTTTAAGTAAATGCATGAGACAAAAAAACCCCTGTATCGTACGTGGAGACAATAAAAAGATAACTTCAAAAATTATTGAAAATTAAGTGTAAAAACTTACCTAAAAAAATTCATCCATTCCTATAGATGGCAATGAAGAAAAAGAAAGTCCCATCCAAAATACAGTTAAAGAACACAGCCAGCTGTTAACAGAGAATAATTTATTTTAAAATATAAAAAAAGAGAGAATCCTGGCAGACTACTACCCTTCAAAACTACTAGTTACCTTGAAAAATAATACTTAATACCCGCAAAATGGAGATTAAAACATCTTGAGTATTGTGTTGTTTAATTACACCAATTTCCAAGTAATTCAGTATCTTTTGAGTGCAAAAACTGTAAAATGTATTTCAAGAATTAGCTGAGAGCCCGATCCACATGCACACTAAATATCCGTTACTTCTTTTGCACGCAATACATATCTACTTATGCAGCTCTTTGGCTTAAAGTGCTACACAAAAGACACGTACTAAAAAAACATGGGGGAAGCATTAAAGAATATTAAAAAATTACACCAACACCTTATGATCTCAAAAAAATATTGGCAACAGAAGATGCAAAATTGGCAAGAAATTATGAGACAATAGCAAGCGGGAGGAAATCCAAAGACTGTGACAAAGGTGACAGGAAAAACAGCATTACATTTAGAATGAAATATCCAAAACTTTGAAGAAGTGATAAGACTAATAAATCAGCAAAAATAAGTTAAATACACCACGATTCTTGAAGATAAAGAGCACAGATTTGGAAGATCGGGTTGCAGAAACTCGAACACTGTATGTTTATAGATTCCTACAGTGACAACAGTCTGAAGAGAGTGGCATGATTTAACAGCACGAGAAACACTACCAAGAACAAACACTTCCTACAACACCAGAAAGGTTTCTATCTGGAAGCAAAGGATATATTTTAAAAACTAATAAACACCAGAAAAAAGAGTTGTAAAAACCAGATGGGGAGACAAAAGCATCTCATTTATTTTCATACATTTACATTTTGCTTGGAAGATATTAAAGCCTAACAAGTAGAAACAAAATTTAAGCCAAGTAAGAAGGAAATAGTAGAACTGTTAAGTTTTGCTAACTTTAAAAATTACACCACAATCATAAGAGGCAAAACTTTAATGTATCTTTAGTTAAATCAGCACAAAAGACAGTACAGACAGTCTTAAACCAATTTAACTCTATCTTGGACTAATTATACTGGGAACAGATTTCAAATAAACTGATATACGTGTGTCTCTGACAAACAAAAGCATTTATACATGGCTTTGCACCATATTCATTACAAATCACTTTCAACACAAGACATGTTGTTATCTTCAACAACAAATAATACAAGGAGCACAAGCTTGGGCAAAAAACAAGCGAGAATGAAAACAGAGCCTTACCTACAGAAGAAAGTTTGATTAGCTTAACTGAAATCCACTAAACCAATACAGTATGCTATTTTGACACACACAAATCAGTTTAGAGCATGCTAACATTGCTTTAGCTGAGAATTGATAAGGAATCAATTTAAACTGAACCAATTATGCTGAGTGGAAATTACCTTATGCGGGTCCACATCAGGTTTCGTGGACATTTAAATCTTAACTGATCTTAAATAGTGTTAATTAAGTCTGTACAACGTCTGGGTGAGAAAAAGGTTAGAGTCACTAGGGTAAAGCATCTTAGGACCCTCTGGAATAATATGACTGGAAAACAAGCTCCCTTCTACTTACCAAGCTTCTCTACATTTCACAGCAAGCCAGACCTCAGCTTTGCTTGCAGCTATTTGGCTTTCAAGTTCATCCCCAGAAGGGAACTTTGGTACAACCTTCATTCATATTAAAAAAGTATGGTTATTAACTGATATAAATCAGTATAGTTTGACATTTAAAATAAACTAAGTATGACTGCACCTTTTCAATTCTGACACTGCAGTTTTCTGTACTGCAGAAGCTGTCAGAGGTTCAGCTAAAGACTTGTTCAAGCCACAGGAAGTTTTAAGTTGTGGCATGAGCATGATTAGCAACAAGACTTGCTAAAATGAGAACACTTTGCATGACAAGCATAAATATTTATGTTTTACACCCACTGCCCTAAAGGAGTAACTTCTTATTTCTGTCTGAGGACTGAAGAAGAAATTGCGTAAGTGTACACGCTGTTTACGTTGTTTAAAAAAAAAAATACAATCGACTCAAAGGACTAGAGTAAGATTTAAAACTAATCCTGCAGAAAAATATTCAGAGAAGGGAAACTTCTCTAAAGACTTAACTAAATTACAGAATTTGTCCAATACGGAACCCTGTCAGGATCTGAGGAAAAAAAAATAATCAGCTGTGCCATCCAAGACTCTCTTTTATAGCGTAACAACATGGTTAAAAACCTGCGGTTTTTGCTGATGCATTTATGCCAATATCAGCTTCACGTTAGGCACAGACCGAAAGAGTTTACTTCAGTCAACAATCCAAAACACAACTAAATGAATAGTTTTATTTTTATACAACAGACCACTAGTTTAGTCACACGGTTTTAACAGCAGAATAGCACAGGTAAGCTCTCAGTTTTCCCTACTGCAAGTAAATAAAAGGAAACGGCCAAGTGCAAGCTCACAGGATTTTGTGAAGTGTGAGTATGGCTATGCACCTTCTCCTGAAGGGCCGAAAGAAAGGTGCCACGGGCAGCAGGGAGGGAGAAAGCGAGGAAAGAAACCCGGAGCCTGCACGGCAGCCAGAGGCAGCACCCCAGGGCAGCGGGTGCTCGCAGACAACTCCCCAGGAGCAGGTCGGGCCTGAGGGAAAGTCGGGCAAGAGGCTGCGCCACGAGAAGGCAAAGGGAAGGCTCTGCCCGCCCTCACCGCGCCCAAGGCTTGGCCTGAGGAGAGGAGCTCCCTGCCTGCGCCCTCCGCCCCCACC
>WAAD01033037.1:172636-184939 GCA_013389945.1 Fregata magnificens | reverse complement strand
GGGGGTGGCTTGAAGGTGCTTCTGGCGCCCGGCAGGAAACGGGCCTGGCGGCGGCCCGGGGCTCACCTCAGCCCCCACGGAGGCCGCCCCGGGGTGACCTTCTTCCAGCCCGGGGACTTGGGGGTCGGTGTCGGCCCCTGCGGTGCCGGCCTAGCACCGTCGCTGCCGCCTCTTCACTGGCGTGCGGGGGTGGTCGGCTTGTGGTCCCGGTAGGGTCACCCCGGCGGAGCGGAGCGGAGCGAACCTCCCCGGCCCGGTGCTGGCCCTTCAGCGGTTTAATCGCGCCTTTTCCTAAAGCCGGCGCCTCGCCTCGCCCCGTGGTTGGCGACATTGCCTTCGAGAAGATGGGAATGCCTGCTCCTTAATTTCCTGAGACGTTAAAGGTTTTGGGTGCAATTCTGGGGAAAAAAATTCAAGGGGAAATGCCTGTAAAATGTTTTCTTCTCTAGTTTCATCCTTGCTTGCTGTCAGAAACCCAGCTATTTGTGTAGGCTCTCCAAATTGTCAAGGAGTCCTAGTTCTTGTCCTGAGGTTATGCAGGTGAACTGGAGTGCTTTGCTTTTCTGTGGCATATATATATTTATATGCACACACACAAACTTGCACAGAGACCTTACTTTCCTTTATAATTGTAAAAAATCTCCATGTTTTTCTAGACTTCATACCCTGTTATTCAAACCTTTTCTTTTGGTACTTTGCCATAGAAAAGATGCTTGCGTGCTCTGAAACGTAGCTTATATGTGGCTTTTGGCTATATGCTAAAAAAATACTGAAATCTGTAAACCTGATCGATCCTAATTCTCCACTCTTAATTCTATTCAAAATACGGATTCTCAGGAGTGACCACAAGGCAGCAAGTTTTGGTTTGTACTTGAGCTTTCAAAACATTGGCTGCCATGAATTTGCTGGTCCCCAGGAGAACTGCTATTGAAACTTACTTTGATGCCCAGACTCTTTAGAATGTCACTGGTTTTTATCTTACTTTCACTATTCTAATTATGCGTTGGGCAAATGCTTTAAACTTCTGAAACAAAATCGTGTCTGTTGATGCAACTGCTATTAGCTAAATGAAATGGAAGAAGTTTTTAAGGGCACCTGTCTCAAGGTCATTTCTTAAGGAAAGAATTCCTTTGGAATTCAGTCAGTGAACCACAGCACTGCTGGGGTTGCTAAAGTGCACAGCTGTCTTGCCAATACTTTCTATTGCACTTCCAAATACATTTATTGCCGCTGCTTTAAAGAAGGAAGAGCAAAGGGAAAGTTTGTTAGTCAGGCTTTAGACTTTTGAGGAGATACAGTTTAAAGCATTCTTGTCAAGCAAGGTGGGATAGCTTAGTTGGCTTTAATATTCAGGAATAACACTAGTTTGATGATATCTTACAGTTAAGTTTATCAGTAGTGATGTTTATAGAGGTTTTTTATAACTGTAATTAATAATGCAAAGTCCATCACTTGGATGTGTGATGTGTAGATAGAACACAGATTTTCTTATTCCTATGTTTGATAGATTGTGGGTTATTTCATATTACCCTTTTACTTACCTTTGTAACCTCCTGAATCAGTTTTGCAGTGTAGTGCTATTTTCATGTATGGCACTAATATTTTAGGTCTGCTAGTATGGGCAGTAATCACAGAGATAATTTAGGCACTGAGTTCTTAAGCCAAAATGTGTGCAGGGGGAGGGCATTAAGCCCACAGCTCCCTCATTTGATATTGGAAGCTTTACTTTTATCTGTGATAATTTAAGGGGGGGAGAAATCCTGCATGTTTGCTGAATTAGAGGGAGGAGGGTATCTGGGGATGCAATATTCACTTTTTTTTCCTTCCTTTTTATCATGACCTTTACTACTCTTCTAGTTTCCTAAAACTTTTTAACTATACATTGGCTGTATGTGAAGTGGGGAAGGCTTTGAATCTAGATAGTTCAGTTAGATGTCGTTTAATTTGTCCTCTAGTTCTTGTATACCTGAGAGTGAGTAAAGGTCACCTTTGTAGTTGCCACAGCTGCTTATCGAAGTCCAGTGCAGGAGCCAAGTCATGCATTAAAGTGCCTGAAGATGAATGTGTGGAGCCTGCAACTTCCATTGGAGAGCTACTCATTTTGCTAAACATCCAACCTCCAAAAGTAGCCTCAGATGCTCAATGATACCAATTTTTATATGTGATGTAAGTTTTCCAGGGAGAGTTAACTATGTTTTGTAAGAAGCACGACACTTTGGCTTGTTAATCTAGCTCCTGGAATCAAGAGAGAGCATGAAAATTTCTTTGGTACTAATTGGTCACAATTGGTGCAGGGGCAAGGGGCTTTAGGGAAAGTTTGTATGTGAATCCAATGTACTGAAGGCTTGGAGAGAAAAAAAAACAAGTAGGCAGTACTCCTGACTTTATTTTAGCTTATGTTTCTTCTTCCCTCCTCCAGCCCAAAATAGGGGGAGAACAGGAAGGATGGTAGTAAGCAAACATAATTTTTTTGAGAGGGTGGAGCTGAGTCATGAATGAAGGGGTTTTTTTTTTAACAAAGCTAAATGTTAAGTCTGTCTCTTAAGTTAGTCTTGCCTTTTTATCTTCCACACCTTTCCTCTCTTGTTGTTATGCTAAATACTCACCATAGTGCTACTAGTGGATAGATTGACATTTTTTATGTTTAAATCAGATTAGCATATAAAGTGCATATAATGGAAAAAATTCTTGTTGACTTTCCCCTTTTTGTAACACTACTTTAGATTGGCTCACAGGTTGCCAAGGAGAAAGAGCCTAACTTAAAATCTTTGTTCCATTCACTGGAAATTCAGAAATCAATTCACAATTGATTTCAGATACCATGTAATTCAAAGAAAATGTGTTCTGCTGTTACCCGTGTGAGTTCTGGAGTAGCATGCTTAGCACGGGATCACTTTTCATATGCTGCTGATAGGGGATTTTGCCAGGCCAAGGTTTTGCAGCACAGTAATTTTCCAGTGCTTATTTTCCTAAGTAATATGATCAGCTGCCTTAAAAGAGTGTTCATTGTTCCCTTTACATAAATAAAATGTAGGTTCTCCTTAAAAACGTGCTGAAAAGTTGGCTTCAAAATCTGATATGCATCTTAATCTGTGCTGCCCATCATCATTCAGACATTATGGTACATTTGGATGGTATAACTCCCCTACTCAAGAATAGTGTACCAAAACTAGTTTTGAGACTTAAAACAGCAGTAATCGACTGTGTGCTCTCCTTCCCCCCTCCTCATGGAGTTTTGATGAGGTTTAGGGGATAAGACTCGCAGTAGGACAGGTTCAAAAGAAAATAATGTGGTTCAACACCATAACAAGTGGCCATTTAACCAAATATTTAGGGTCTCATTCCCATAATGAAGGCAAAATCATGTTGAAGTCTAAATCTGTGAGTTCAGTAGTTTAACTTCATCACTTATGCTCTCATTTTATCTAGTATGTGGTAAAATGGGGTAGGTGGCCTCATTTTTATAGTTATCTAATGCTAGCTTGATGCAGCTGTGCTTGGCTGGTCACTTCTGCAGAGAGAATACACTCAAATCCCAAAATGGTTTTCCTATAAATATCGATGACAGGAATGTTGGTTGGATCTCTAGAGGTCATCCAGTCTGACCTCTTTCTTGCTCTGAGTCTGGAGGTTGTCCAGTCTATCCTGATAGCAAGGCTTTTGCCACTGCTAAATCAGGTCATACAGGTTTTTTCCTCTGGGTCTTGAAAACCGCCAAGGATGAAGGTTGCACAGACTCTCTGGGTACCCTGTTCCAGTGCAGCGGTACCACCCTAACCAAGAATTTTTCTCTTAATTTGTAGCCATTGCCCCATGTTCTGCCATCTGCCGCTACTGAGAGGTGTTTGGCAGTGTTATTTTGTAACCTTTCTGGAAGTAGTAGTAGGCTGCTGTTAGATCACCCCTTGTCCTCTACCTTTCCAGACTGCGCCCAGCTCTCTCGGCCTCGTCTTATAGGACATGAACTCTGGGCCCTAACCATCTGAGTAATGCTTGCCTGGACCCTCTTTAGTTTTTCAACATCCGTCTAAAGCTCAGGGTCCCAAAACTGGACTCAGTATTCCAGCTGCAACCACCGGCGCTAAGCGAAATGCCTGCCTTTGCTCTGCAAGCTACACTTTTCATAATGTAGCCCAGTATGCAATTAAATAATTTCAGACGTAATTGAATGGGGAAGATGTTTTGTCCATAATTCAAATGATCATCTTTTAATTATTTGAAAAAGTGGGCATGGGATTCCAGCAGGCTGGTGGGAGTCGACTTGTTCCTGTCCTAGCACAATCTGCCCCAGCCCTATTGCCTCTAGGGAAAAAGGGAGATACAAAAAACAGGCTTACGAAATATTGCGTTATGAATGTCCTTTGGTGTGTTTTCCCTTTTCAATATTAAATAATCTCTGGAGTTCCCCAAGTCCTGGTTCTGCTTAACAAAATGGACTTTTGCTATAGGGTAAGCCATTTTTTTTTTCCCCCCCCCTTATTTGCAGTATAGCAATGTGTTGGCAATCTTCTCCCAGTCTTTTGGAGTTTTGGTTCAGTTTGACAGTGGACAGTTGTCTTACAGATATTAGTGTCTGTATTTGTGCATAATGTAGCTTTTGTCTGTGGATTTGTTAAGTTGCTGCATAACAGTTTAGTGAGGCAGTAGTTTTAAGTCCACTAGATTCCCTGGTTTCTGGCATTCGGTAAGTCTTTGGTTGCAAGTGAGCGTTCAAAATGCTTAATGAAAACAGCCCTCAAAATGGAAAGAATCTGAGAACTGGTGAAGTGTGGCAACTCTTAAAACTTCTGTAGTAAGTTTGGAGTGTGAATGGGTAATCTAATGAGTGGGTACACATTGTAACACCTAATGCTAAAAAGGCAGCATTGTTAAAAGGAATACAAAGTTTTTCAAATAGATTGCCATTCCTGGCATTTTGGAAGCTTTTCCAGGAACAATTCTTAGGGTTATTTTTGCAAGCGTGGTCTGTTTGTGTAAAAGCAAGTAGAGAAATTGCTGGTGGTTCTAGCAGAACAGAAGTGTGATCCCAGGAGTTGTCCCTGATCCACATTTAGGCACATGCTTTCATCCAGGTTAAATAATCATAACCTTATTTCTGCAGTGACTGTTATTTTTCACTGCTCTCAGATGGTGTGAGCCTGCACTGTGTAGCTGTGGGTAAGTCTCTGTAACTTTCTTGCAGGGTGAACCTATCAGAGTCCTGGTGACTGGAGCTGCTGGGCAGATTGCTTACTCGCTGCTCTACAGCATTGCCAAGGGAGATGTCTTTGGCAAAGAACAGGTAACTCTCACACTGAATTATCACTTGTCTCTGCTGCGCACTAATGAATAAGCTAATGTCAGAACTGCAGTCCCTGAGACTTGTTTTCTTATAGTCACTCTGAATGGTTTACCAATATGCAAGTGATTTATTCTTTATGTGGTGAAAATGGAGTCATGCTCTGTTATGCAAGCTTTCAGTTGTTGGTCGTGCTGAAGTTTTTCAGTTTTCTGTAAATGGATTTCAAGTCTTGCACAAGATAGCAATTTCTAGCAGATAACAAGACAAATTCATTTTCAAAACAGATTATGTGCAACTTGCACTAAACCATTTCTTTCTCTACAGCCTCTTGTTCTTGTGCTGCTGGATATCACCCCCATGATGACTGTATTGGAAGGTGTAGTGATGGAGCTGCAGGACTGTGCTCTACCGCTGCTGAGAGGTGGCCAAAAGAAATTTTCCTTCTACCTATAAGATGTTCTAGTACAACTATTGCATTTCTGAGTTCCTGTAGTTGGCAGGAAGTTAAGCAGAAGAAAATGTTAGATGATCCTTTCTTGGTTTTATATTTTGTGGAAGATAAGTTAACGTAGGCTGTAAGCTAGGAAGAATGTAATCAAATTAGTTTTGTGTAAAGAATTGACTACACAGATACCTGGGTTTTGGTTTATATCATTTAATCCTGGGTTGTCAGCACGTGCAACAAATTTTTAGATACTTGTGTATTTATGCATTGTATTCTGGTCTAGTGGTAAAATAGCAATGAATCTTTAGATAATGCTTACATGCCTTTACTAAGCAAAAAAATCCTAGTCTTTAGAAATGTCTTCTGCATAAAGACACAAATTGAAAAATCGCTCAAGTCATGTAAACAAGTTAAGTTCTGATAAATCTAAACAAGCAGAAAGAGCCATTAGATGCTACTGTAATTATTACAGTACTTAAAAAAATATGTAGCTACCAGCTCTTGTACAAATAAAACCTTCTTCAGTTTGAATTGTTGAAGGGAGTGGAAAACTTCATTTGTGTTGATACTTGCCACTAAGATTTTTTTTTTTAAAGTGAAGAACAGCATGTATGTATATTTAGAGACACACACGAAAGGTATCCTTTGACATAGATTTCTCCTGTGTTTTCAGAATTTATATCTAAAGCTTTAGATAAATATTTGTGTATAAATACCTGCCAGTAAACAGTTGCTAGTCATTTGGCCCTAACTCCACAGATTATACTTGTATTTTTGGAAGGGGAGGGTGGTGGTGTTGTCAGATCAGATTATATATTATTTATGAACAAAGTAATATTCCCTTTGCTATGAGTATTTATCTTAATTAGATGTTTTTTTCCCCCGTTTCCTTTTTTTAGAGGTCATTCCAACAGACAAGGAGGAAGTTGCATTCAAAGACCTTGACATAGCAATTCTGGTTGGCTCCATGCCAAGGAGAGAGGGCATGGAGAGGAAGGATTTACTCAAAGCAAATGTGAAAATTTTCAAGTCTCAGGGTGCAGCCTTGGACAAGTATGCCAAAAAGACTGTCAAGGTGAATATAGAAATTGAATTTTAAAAGTTAACTCTGAGTTACGTAGAGATCTAAATACATAGTAGAATGATAATGTGCAAGCAGGAGCCTATTCAGTGCAGGCATCCTTTCCTTAAGCGCTGGAAAATATACCACAGTCAAGGTTAGATGAGATACAGTATGTTAAATAGGTAGATGATTTAATNTTATCTCTCTCTTCTGAGAGAACTAAATTATCTACATGCAGCTGCCTACTTCATATCCATCTGTGGCTTTAACATAATGACCCTTAACTTCAGTATCAATATGGAATTACAGTTGCACAAAAAATCGGCTTTATTTAGGTTGTTTGCATCTTGCTTTTTGGAGCATTGGAAGCTTTTAATTGTTCTTTCTCAGATTCCTTCAGCACAGTTAATGGGATCATGTGGCTGCTCTCCTACTGCTCTTAATCTCAGACCCAGACTCCGACTGTGCTTTGTAACTGACTTTTTAATGTCTACTTCCTCTGCTGATGAACTTCCTACTGCTTCTAAAGACTTGTTTGCTGCTTTGTACAGTTGGAATAAAAACTATCAATACAACTGTTGCGGAGTAATGGAAAATTTGCTGAACTCACTTTCAAAAGGGGAAATACAAAGGGGGGGTTGCAGATTAGCTTGTGTGACTGAGAGTATGTGGAGCTTGATGTTAATCATTTGAGGCACATTAGTAGAGGAAGGGTGAATAAAAATGAGTTTTCCATAGCAATAAATTGATCAAAGTTCAGGCAATATTTTACTTTTAACTGCATATGAACATTGAGATAAGTAACTGTTCTGGCTTGCTTTATTATAAAGCAATTATATAAAGCAGTGGCAGCCAGTCTAGGAACAGTTTAAAAGGTGATGGTGAATTCACTGTGGGCTGACTAGTGTGTATGTATCATGCTTTCCCTGTATCTCGTAGCATGGGAGTTTGAAGCCAGGCTGTGTGCCAGTGTGCAAATCTCCCTAGAATTCTTGTTCTCTTTCACATTGGTATGTCATATTATAAAGAAGATACCTAAGCGAGAAAATATTTTTCTGTGCAGTTACAAATGACTCTGACTATGAACAACACACATATAAAAAAATATTGTTGAAGACAACCAAGAGATTTAGAAAACATAACTCTGATAGTTTCTTTGAAGGCAAAGCCATGTATTTCACTTGAGGGAGCTGTTTTGCAGAAATAGCTTCTTCATCTTTCCACATTCCCCTTCCCCTTTTTCATTTTTAGGTTGTGGTAGTTGGGAATCCAGCAAATACTAACTGCCTGATTGCATCAAAGTCAGCCCCATCAATACCAAAGGAAAACTTCAGCTGCTTAACTCGTTTGGATCACAACAGAGCTAAATCTCAGGTAAAAAGGGCCTATTCAAGGTAGAATGCTTTCTGTTGTCTCTGCTAAACGCAAACACAGCCAGGCTTTCAAAGAAGCCTGTGAATTGAGAGGCTGAAGTTAATACAATGGACATCTTTAATTTCTGGTTAGATTGCTCTGAAACTTGGTGTGACTGCTAATGATGTGAAGAATGTCATCATCTGGGGCAACCACTCCTCCACTCAATATCCAGACGTTAACCATGCGAAGGTAAATGTGAAAGGAAAGGAGGTTGGAGTTTATGAAGCTATAAAAGATGACAGCTGGCTGAAGGGAGACTTTATCCTGGTAAGATATTGGGGCTTTTTAAAATGGTCATTCTCTGCTTCTGCTTTCTCCTAACCTCATATGAAATTGTAAACTATGTAAATAACTGACTGAGTGAAGCAGCTCTTCCTATCTCGCTAGAATAAGTCATCTTCAGATAGCTTGTCTCTATCAGTTACTTGTTTTTGAAAAATTTAAGGCATTATGAAACTTTCGTAAATACTATTAGAAAAAGCCATTTGGAGTGCTAAAATGATTCAACAAAAATAACTTTGATCATAGCTTAGGTGCAACTCATCTGGCACACAAGCATTGTTGACAGGTCACTATGGTGACTTTTTTGGGCAGCTTTGTAGGTGAAGTAGGATGATCTTCTGTTTGCTGCTCCCCACCCACCAAAAAAAGCCCAGCAGCCCTGCCCCCGCACATGCATGCGCATGCATGCACACACATGCTTTCCAAATCTAAATCTGTGGCCTTCTCAGCAGCATTTCTGAAAAGTAATCTGAAAAATCTAGAAAACACCTGCAAGTCTTTTAGCAAAGGGTAGTAATAAATAATAATGTAGGGTAGTAAAACAAAATAATGGTATTAATTCATCAACAGCACAGGCTACCTAAATGCCATACAAAGTGAAACAAGGACTACTAAAGCCCTTGAAGAACGTGACTCCAAGTAGCTGTACTTTGCTTGGTATTGCAATGTGACTGGCATGCTGACAACCAGGTACTATATCTTAGCTAAGGCACCTTTAGTTTGGGCCTGAGGATGTGTTTTGTCATATGACCATGCTCTGTCCTATATTGGTTTTGCATACAGCGTATTCTGGTTCATGCTTGTTGCTACAGAATAAATGATTGTATGCTGGCAACCAAAGTTCATGAGCCAGGGTGTAAGCAGAAACCTGTCCTTGTCCTTCATGCTGCTGTATCTTACGGGGCCAGGGTAGGATACTGATTTGGCCTTCTAGTTACATTGTAATGTTGGTCTGTGCCAGAATGCTTTGACTAAGATAAGGAGATTTCATAATTCCTGCTTTCTAGACTGGGGTCTGGTTGGCATACAGCCTTACCAAAACTTATTAAAAGAAAAAGAAATACAAGGTTTAAGAAGCTATTCTAATTTCAAGAAGTGTAATTCTTAAGTACAAAATTTCTAAATATAAACTTGAGTATAGGGAGGTAGGTTCAGCTATCTTCAGGAATTAAATTAATTTTATGCATTAAATATTGTAGGATTGAGATCAACAAGTAGTTCATGTTGATATTCAGCAAAAAAACCCTTAATTCCCAGTGTTGCTCTGAGACATCTGTTACTGTTGGCATACATCAAGTCTCTTGGTGGTAAAAGCTTGAAACATCTGATTGGTATGAAAGAAGTTAGCGGACTGCTAGCTGTAAAGCAGGTACTACAAAATGAGCCAGCCTCTGAAATATTCCCTTATGTTCTTGTCTTGACAAAACTCTTCTAGATTGTATTTCTGGGTTGTATGCCGTGTTCATTTAGTGATAGAACTGTATCTTGACTGATGAAATTAAATAATGTTTGTAAGGTGGTCTTTCCTTATGGCATTTACTAACAGTGTTTAGACCAAGCCAGGATTTTGCTGCTTTACAGTTTAGGGTTTTTTCTTAATTGCAGACTGTTCAGCAACGTGGAGCAGCCGTTATTAAGGCTAGGAAGCTGTCCAGTGCGATGTCAGCTGCCAAAGCTATCTGTGATCATGTGAGGGACATCTGGTTTGGCACTCCAGCGGTAAGATGTTGCTCTTGAGTAAGTGCTTGTTTGCCTGATGCTTTGATTACATGCCAGTGTCTTTGACTTCAGGTGTGTATGTGTTGAGAGGGGGAAGAATCTGTCTTTTTCTGGAGTAATGTCATAGGAGATGCAGTATATTGGAAACTAAAATTTTGCTTGCTTCTAGCAGTGAAAAATGTATTTATCCCTTCCTGTGCTGTTTTCAGGGGGAATTTGTTTCCATGGGAGTAATTTCTGATGGCAATTCTTATGGTGTTCCTGAAGACTTGCTATATTCATTCCCTGTTGTGATCAAGGTAACTAGACTGTATTTAAATCTAAGTATCTACTGCAAGACCTCGTTGAACTGTCATATGAGCTAGTTCACAGCTGTGCTTTTAGCATGGGACTGCGGTTGCTGGGATGCGGGGCTTTTAGCAGTCTTTCACAGGCAGGACCATTGTTCACCATTTTGTACTAGTTGTCAAATAAGTACTGAAAGAAAAGCAGAATCTTGCATGACTAGCTGGTGCTGATTGTATTCTTTATCTGAAAACAAAATTAACATCTGCCTCGTGTTTTTTAAGGCCATGAACTTTGTTTCTTATGCTGCAAAGTTTCTTTCATGGAGACTGAATGAAGCCTGTTCTCATATGGAAGGGCTTTTTGTTTTCAAACAGGACAAGACCTGGAAGTTTGTTGAGGGTCTTCCTATTAATGATTTTTCTCGTGAGAAGATGGATCTGACTGCTAAGGAGTTAACTGAAGAGAAGGAGACTGCTGTGGAATTCCTGTCCAGTGCATGACTAGGTGATGAGGAAATACAAAATCATTTAAGAGTGGAAGAATCTAAAAGTCGTCTCTAAGTCTGCTACCAAACACTATTACTGTATTCAAGTCAACTGTCTGTGGCAATTGTGCATTTTAAAATTCATATGCTTACTGGTACTGTTGTGCCTATTGAGTTGTTAGCAAAAAGATTATTAAAGAAGTGAAACTAGTTTGTTGACCAAACTTTATCTGTTCAATACTAGTTGCTTTCTGTGTGTGATACAGAATAATTGTTTGCCTTGGCTACTAACGCACAATTTGAGTTTTGATTAGAATTTGGCACTATTGGAACACATCCTAGTCCGTGATCACTTCAGCATCCTATGGCTCAACCAAAAATGAAGTTAGAATGCCAGTAGTTCTCCTTGAACCAGTAGTTCAGTGACTCAAGTCTATCACTGGACAGACTCCAAGTATATACTGTTCACTCTGGTTATGCTTACAGTGTTTGTCAATAGAAATATTAAAAGATGCTTAATCACATAATGGCTAAGAGTAGTCTGTTGTACTTTATTTGCATGTTTTAGTTATGTAACTAGCAGAATTTGGTAGTACAACATAAAAAAAAAAAAACAAAACCCTGAAGACCTGTTTTAAAAAACTGAGGGAAACTAGTTTTAAGAAGCTTTATTGATGACTAGCACTTCCATTGGTCTTTCCCAGGCAAAATTGCTTTATGTCAACATCAGACACAAAAGCCTAAAGGCAGATTTGTACTCCAGCACTACAGTTCAAAAGCAGTGTTGGTACTGTAGCTCGGTACTAATTTGATTGTAGCTTTAAAGCCTTTTTGTCCCAGGAGACAAGGACTCATTTGGTTAAAACCAAGTGAGGTTAATACACTTGCTTGAGAATTTTTCTAGTGCAGCCTACAAGCACCTTAACTTCAGGAAGGTTCAAATATATTGTACTGTAATTATTCCTTTGCAAACACAGGTGAATGTTGCTGTAACTCTTTTCCCAGATTCCTGCTTTGTCTGTTCCTACTATAGTAACCCACCTTACGTAGACTTAAGGGTTTTACACTAGGTTTGTTGCTCTGAGAATTTCTTAGATGTGCTACCTGTTCTGTTTGTTTTCAGAGCACCTTAAATACTTCCTGCCCTGGTTGCAGAGTACAAACTCGTGTACACAATGTTAGTGCTAAGTTGTTGTCTGTCCTGTTCCAATATGAGCGTTTCTGCCTTCTACTAAAGTAAAACTTGAGTCTGTCATATCTGGAGTCATCACATTTCCCTTTTTTTGGTTTGTTGTCCTTAAATGAGGATTCAAGAAGAAGAACTG
>WAAD01033037.1:131845-172556 GCA_013389945.1 Fregata magnificens | reverse complement strand
AAAAAAAAAAACCAGCTTAAACTGAGTTCTAAGCAGATTGAATGGTTTCTTTGAGGATTTATCAACTAGAATTTAAAATAAATCAGCAAACATCAATAAGCTTATCCTTAAAAATAAATCTGCTCTCAGAACATTACTGTAGCTGTAAAGTACAGTGACAGTAATGCAGCAAAGACTTACTATACATAAATGGCTGAAAGGGAAAACAAGCATTTCAGAACATGGGAATGTCTGCTGCAGCACAGGCCAGCTGGAGACAGAGCACAATAAGTGAATTCCTTGAATGTTTATGAAGCAGCTGTTGCAAGAACTTGTGCATTCTTGCAGTCTTAGGCATGGCACAAAACATACTGCACACCAGCAGGATTTATCANTGTGCATTCTTGCAGTCTTAGGAATAGGCAAGAAGTATATACACAGTATTTTTTCTCATTCCTCTAACCCCCTTGTAGTTTAGCTGTGGAGAAATTATAAGAAAATTTAATCGGTCTGTCTTTTCACAACAGTTTGGGAACTTCTGCAGAAATTAGGGAGGTAAGGAAAGGTGCCAGCATGACGACTACCTTCTAGTGTTCCATACAAAGTCAGTAAAATCTCTTTTCAACATGAACCCGGTGACCAAAGGAATTCATTCCAGTAATTGCCATGCTACAGCTTATTTTAAGACAATGCGTTCGTTACAGGAGATAGCTACAGTGCACGCTGTTGCTCAGTTTAAAAAGGCTACAGGCTAAGTAAAGGAATGAGTATATATCTGTGCCTGAAAACCATAAATAGGATATGATAAATCCTGCTGGTGTGCAGTATGTTTTGTGCCATGCCTACAGAAACATCACAATGTAGGGAAGAAGCTTTAAAAAAAACCAAACCTATCTGGAAGATCTGGCTCTTCAGGGTTTTTTGATGTTTGTTTTAAAGTAGCCTTCTCCAGGAGCCAACTCACTTCTGGTAAAGTGATGCTTATAACACTTGGTGTATCAGAACAATTGCGTAATTAACCTCAGTACTTGGTAGACTATCTCATGATATATTTACCTCCTGAAGTTAACACTTGAATCTACATTTGACTACTCTCATATTATGAGTTTTAAGCACTGTTTGTATTTCCTCCAGACTTCTGTGACGCAATTCAACAGGAAATCTCTCATCTGCTCATTGACCACATACTTAACTACTACCCCACTACCTACAAACTCTCAAACTAGGAAGTGGTGGATATTCTTTATATTCATGTTTCTGAACTGTTTTGTCCTCTGTTCTACTTTCTCCAGTTTTTTTCTTTATATTTCTGAGAGATTCCCTCCTGCTGCGGTTAGCTCTCTTTTACTCTGGCTTGTGTTACTTTTTGTACAGCCTGCACTGTTTTTGCAGGGCGCTTTGCTCTTCTCTTAGTAGGTGGCATATGAAAATATACACATGAAAGCAAAAAGAGTAGCCATCCGATTTTCCTTCTACCTTTGAGACTGTTATATTTTTCTCGTACAAGAGGAAATTTGCACATTGCTACTCCAAACTTACAGCATTAAGTAGTTTGCTCTTCATTGGAATGTTTCTATTCTGTGATTTTTTTGACTGTTCATGGGCTGGAGGACATGATGTACTAGATGAGGCCGAGAGAGCTGGGTTTCTTCATCCTGGAGAAGGAAATGCTCCGAGGAGATCTTCTTGTCAAGGACTACCTAATGGAAGGGTGCAGAGAAAGCAGAGCCAGGCTCAGTGGCACATAGTGGAAGGTCAAGAAGCAATGAACACAAGTTGCAACACCAGAAATTGATTTATCAGATCTGAGGGTGATCAAATACTGAAGCAGCCAGAGAGGTTGTGGAAGCTCCATCCTTGGACCTGGCCCTGAGCAACCAGATACAGGTCAGCCCTGTGTTGAGCAGGTGTTTGCACTGAATGACTTCTGACCTATGTAATTGAAAGGCACTGAATATATTCACACCAGCGGCATCTTTTAAACAACTTAAAATACATAAGTATCAAAAGTTATTCTTCAGTTAGTGATAAGCGTATTTTCTGTACATACTTTCTGTGCAGGAAGGAGTTTCGCATCCACTTTTTACTTGCTGATTACTTCCCCAAGAGAACAAAAGTTAGGACTTCAAACAGCAACTCCCAAATGAGTACATACAAGCATTCTTTGAGGAACAAATCCTGGGGGAAATTAAGATTTGAATTGTCAGATCCACTTCTGGAAGGTTTGTAGATGGAGCAGCTGAGAACATTAGGGCTCCTGGCTGAGTCTGTGTGTCAGCAGAAAGGTTCCCAGGGAAGACTGGAAACTGTTCAGCATGACCAGCATGCTTTGTCACAGAGCGCCCGGAAAACGCAGATGCCAAATCCTCCCTTCGTGCTAGTGAAAGCTGTACAAGGCAGGCTGTTAAGCTGATCTCTGTGCTTTCTTGACAGCTTTCCATTCCCAGCAAGAATTCTTATGAGGAAGAGAAGAAATAAAGCTTTTCCTCAAATGAACAAAAAATTGATTTCAAGTTTGTCTCACATTGTCGTCCGCCTACTGCAGCTATTCCTGCTATTTTTTACAGTGACTGCAGGTGAAGCTGGAAGCTCTAGTTCTTACAAATGAATCTAAATCAACGTTATGCTGATGATCGCCACAGACATTTGCACCCTGGGCAGATCTATAAGGCATCATGTCATATCAAATCATATTTGAAACTCACTTTGCACAAGGGAAGACAAGAGAACTTCTCTGGCAAGTAAAACAGATGCAGCGTGCTTTCGAAGCACCAGCTTTACAAAACAGAGGAAAGTTGTCCTGGAAGAGTTTATTAGGATTGTGTCTTTTTTTCTTCTTTTTTTTCTTCTCCCATTTCCTGTGGTTTGGGGACTTTTTTTTACATTTATAGACACATTGTGCATTCCAAATAGCAAATCCTAGAGGATAGCTACAGCTCAGTTGAAATGAAAGAACTTACGTAAATACAACTGTTTGCAACTGAAAATGCTGATATTTTGTGTTCAAATACGAAGGTTTTTTTTAAAAACATTCCAACAACTTTTTAAGTGGCAGCTTTGCAGAGGAGCATGACAAATGCTACTGTGTCAGAGCAGAGACTGAACAGTCAGCTGCTTAAAATACTGTAACTGCAGATAAATAATTTTAGATAGAAAAGCAGTCTTCAGCTGAGCTAGAAATAAGCTTTGGTTTTACAAAATCTTTTATCGTGCATATTAATTTATTACTAAAAATTTAATTGCACAGATGCTTTCTTTTTCCAAGTCTGCTAACCACAATCATCAAGTGGTTTGTAGCTAAATGACAAAGGGTTTGCACAGAGACCTTTGCCTGCTTTCTCTCAAAAAACATAGTCATCATACACCCAAGAGTGATTTGTTGCTTAAATGCATTAAAAGCTCAACTCAAACCAACTCATATTTGAGGCTCTAAGCGTTTGTTGACTTCTGATGAAATGCACTGCATGAACAGATCTGTCGCCACTCAGGGCTTCTCAGTCGTGTTGACTTCACACCATACCGACTCCGTCCCTCTCCGTGGCCGAAAGCCCTGAATTCAGGCTACCCTGCTCCCGCGGTACCCGCTCCCTCTCTTTACCCTCCATATCGCGGCTGAAGAGCAAAGCTGGGACAGAGCAGCTCGGCAGAGGGAAGAGGTGGCCGCTGCCTTCCCGGCAGGTGGCACTAATACATACATTGTGTGCATCCATACGCACGCACACACACGCTCCCTACATCAGACCATGATGGAAAACCTGTCTGGAGTTCAAAGGAGCCACCTGGCTGTCCTTACAAGCCTAGACCTTCATGGCTATCATTAAGCTGCACAGATCAACCATGCAAGATTTTATTGTAGCAGGCAACTAGTAATACTTGGGATGAAAGTGAGCTTTCATTTGTTATCAGCAGTACCGGAGCCAGGACATACCTGAGCGGGTAATTCCAGCCCAGCAGCTCAGGTCGGCTTCAGTGAGCTGCTAACCAGTGGCTGAGTTGTGCATCCTTTAGCGTTGGGGTGCTCAGCAGCAGCAGTGCACAACATACACATGCAAAGGCAAAATACCGAAGCTAAGTCAAAGGCTGAGAAAATATGAATTTCAGTTTGCTAAACTTCAGGTTCTATTTTTTAAACCAAATCAGCATTTGTAAAGCCACAGAGCTGTGCTTTCCAGAGATCCAGTGTAGCCCTCCGTTGTGAAATTTTCTGATTATATTAATATATTCAGTTTTGCTTTCTCATTCACAAGTGTTACTGAACAAACGCAGGCGGCTTGAGTCATTTTAAAATGAGACCAACAATACACCTTGGCTGATGTGACCCTAATGAAAAAAAATTATTATATGATTATTTCCTAAGCCAATGGGAACAGAATGCTTTCAAAGCTCAAGACGGAAGATTTAGGAAGCCACTAATAAACCAGCATGGCAGTTATTTCAGGAGCAATTTGAACTCCTGCTGAAAGTCCACTGATGGAGACTTAACAGTCTGGCTGAAAACTGGTTTTATAAGAAACAAAACACAGCAACAGAAGTGGATGGATTTTGGGGAAAACAGCAAGCTGCAAGATTTTAGTGCCACAGTGAATGCTGCCTTGTGTGGCAAGCCCAGCAAGGTCTCTCCTGCAGACGGTGGTGTTTCTCCTGGTTGGGAGGTTGTAGGAGAGAATTAAACCCTCAAAGGATCTCTATGTTTTCTAAATTAAAAAAAAAAACTTCCTAAAAGGCAATGTTAACATTTCTTTCTGATATTAAAAGGGTGATTGACTCCAAAGTCAACATAAGCCATGATGGGGATGGCTGTGTTGTGCACGCATCCCACAGGGACATGGGGATGCGTATTAGCAATGCCCATCACTCACAGCTGGATCGAGGATGGAGAAAGGCAGCACACATCAGACGAGTGAAAATACAGAGATCTACTGGGGCTATAAAACGGGGAAGACAGCTCAGTAGGAAGCAAAAGGTGAGAGTCTGCAAAGTTTCTACTTTATCCGGTGGAAGGAGCTCATCTCACAGATACACGCTTGTTCCAGTGATTCCTGTGTCCTTGACGTGAGGGTCCCAGGAGGGGAGCACGTCTTTGGGTTGATCACTGCTTAGCAGCTGTACAAGAAGTTGCGGCTCCAGCATGACACAGGCAGCAAGCAGCTTCGACGTCAAGCTGAAAGCCTGAGCCCCGCGAGGAGGGGCAGGAGGTCAGCAGGGGATGGCTTGCAGTTGGCGTTGGAGCAAGGGTCAGGTAGCCACGGAGAGAGGTGCCATTCCTGGTTACACGCCATAATTGTGACATTATAGGGAAAGATAAGGAAGGCAGGTTTGGACGATTTCAAGATGGGATTTTGCTGCATCCAAATTTTGCCATCCGGCCTTTCACGTGTTTCATGACTGAAAAAGGGCAGATTGTTTCCTAAAATAGTTAAAACTAACAGACGTGTCACCACCCAGCTGTTTGCAGACTCAGAGTTCAAGACCAGCAGCTTGATTTGACAGGAGCTTCCAGCGTGGGCTTGTTATCAGTTAGAAGAGGAAAAAATAGATTTGGCAACGTCCTGCCTTCACGCTGCACAGACATCAGGCAAGATGACATCTGACTTTGGAGCACCCTGGGTACACTAAATATCACTCTGGTGCTGCTCTGGCTGGGCAGTCGCATCCAGGTTTTGGGATAATTATCTAATTAAAATTTGTTATTCCTTATGAGGAGGTCCCTTCCTAAGTCTCTCTTTGTATCGCTCTCCCTGGACCATCACTGGGCCAACAATCGTGATGCATCTTAAGCCTGCAAATGACATTGCTAATGCCAAGGTAGTTTTACCTGGGACGTCTATTGGTGGAGGAGCAATTGCAGCTTCCTGGGATGGCTGTCTCACCAGCGGAGGCAGAGAGGGAGCAAAGAGTGGGAAGCACAACTCCAAGGGCTGCGGGTCTTTGTGCAGATTGTTCCTAAGCAGGAAAACCTTGGAGAAAGGGAGACCTTGGAGAGTCTTCATGTCCTCCTCTCCTCTGGTCTGGCATGTCCCCTTCCCTCCGCACCTAGTTACTAACAGACTTGTGGAGCAAGAAGCTTTGGAGAGCCTTTCTTCACCTTGAGCACGTCAGGATTGTTGTACTTAACTCCTCCTTTGGAAGAGGGCAGTGTATGTATCCCTGATGGGATTTTACTATAAGAATAATCTGCGATGCTGGTATTTATCCCAGGATACTGTCAAGTGAAGTATTTTTTACACGGATTCTTGAGCTGAACAGTAAATAGCGCTTCTGGCTCTGCTTAGCAGATTGGACAGCAGCAGAGGCAGCTTTCTGCACCCACAGCTGCCGCTGCCTCGATGCTTTTTGGCATTAGTGGTTTTCAATGCCAAGACAGCCTTAAATCCTAAATAGATAGATACATAAACAAACAAAGAAATAAATAAATTATTTTACAACGCAAGTTTTTTTGGAGCCTCCAGATGGAGCTAGTAGAGAGGGAGTCACACTGGGAGGATTTTTTTCCCCTCAACCTGTGAGACTGGAGAATTTAAATACTTGTCCAAGAGAAAACAGACAAATCTTCTTCCAGTTCTGCAGTTACAAGGCTGGGGGCCCAGGAAACTCTTGGACAGGAGAGGGAAGGTATAGGCTAGCCCTCGTCCCCAACGGGGTGGACACCTGCCTCCATCCAATGGAGGACATGTCTACACGAAAGGTAGCTTCTCCCTGGCAAGGAGAATAAACTCCAGACACACGTTGTGTTAGACACTTGGCCCTACTCCTGCTGGTCACCTTCTCTTCCATTCCCAAGCAGGAATAGCACTTGAGATAAGGTTATAAAGTCAGGAAACGAGTTCTGCTGCTGGCTCTGCAGGAGACATCCTGGCCAACACCAGCCAGATAACCCATCTTTGCGCCTCAGCTTCTTTTAGCTATTTGCAAAATGAGTTGAAAGCGCCAGCTGGAGGATGCTATTAAGGGCACGGTCCGAGTTTCCTTCCAAGCACTTTGGAGAAGACAGGGTGGCCGTGGACCAGGAGACACTGGCGTGAGAGGCAAGCAGAGCAGGAAAGCTCAGACACCTCTTAATCAACAAGCAAACCACAAAACAAGTAATCCTGACCTATTAACTTCTCCTCTCCTAATCAGGGAAGTTAAATACAGGTGAGGGTTGCTATGCTACTTTTGTGGGCTTTTAAGGTGAAAACTTAAAGACTAGCAATGCTCCTCATTGTGAAATACCTTATCACAAGAAACCCAAACGCTGTTGGTAACATCTCTTTAGTGTGGACTCGTGGTGGTGCCGGTGTTGATGCCTGCAGAGCAGAGCACCCTGCTCCACGATAAACATCTGCCTTCCCTGAGAAACAGCGAGAGCCTCCCTCGAAACTCTGCCTTCCTGCGGGGAGACGGAAAAGACAAGCTGCGCGGAGACTGGCCAGAGGCCACCTCTGCGGGTTTTGGGCTTGTTGACAACACTGAATGGAAATACCTGGAGAATGGGGGGAGCCAGCCGGAGGGTTACCAGCCATTCCCATTTCTCTCTGCACAGTCACAGGAGATGAGGCTGGCTTTTTTGGCAAGTGCCGAGCGATTCACCTGCACGTTGCACAAATGGAGAAATAATTAATATAGGCTCCACATAAGCCATACTCCTATTTGGCTGCATCGCTGCGAAACTGGACGTGGGATAAATTAAGTTTCTCTTTAGTGCTCAGGCTGGTAACGGTAAAATCTGAGGAACCGTTTGGTCTCAGCTGCTACAAACCAACTACCCATAACCGAACCCCTGGCAGCTCCTCCCCAGCGCCGTCCCAGCCTCCCCTGCGGGGCTGGACTGGTATTAATGGGAATCACCCGCCCTGACCGGCAGGAGGGGGCAACGGCCAAGCGCTGCTGCATGGTGGAGCACCTGAAAGTTTTGGGGTTTCTAACTCAGCCACTTACAATTTCCCTAGGAAGGCTTCTGTCACATATGCCTCCTGTATTTACTCTGATTTAAATCCCATATCTGATGTCCATGCAGAATCCATGTGAAATTTATGTACTCCGTACACCAAATCCATGTGAATACCTAAAAAAAAGATTAGGATCTTATTCTGCCAGATTATCACAAGTTTCCTGAAAGAGAATGAGCTCTGTAGCAATACCTCTGAATTTTTGCCTGAGCTTCCTATTATAAAAATACAACAAGGCTTTGTCATTTTGCTTGTCAGCAGCCAATTGTTCACTCAAATGCATAATCATAGCATGTTTGTTTCTATTTCTGTTTCTCCATCTCTGTCCAGCACAGCATATGGGGATACCTTCCCAGCACTCCTGCAGTTGTGTGCTGTGCCGTGAAGAGGACATTGTCCTTCTGTAGAGCAGAACCGATGTTTGCCTCTGCCATCTTTCCACGTACAATGAGAAGTTTACAAAATGCCATCCTTTCCTCCCTTTTTTATATCTCCTTTTCCCACAGTGGGGCAAAATAAGGAAACCTATTTCACCATCTCCCAGGCACACGTGCCCTTCACTGAAGCCAAATCAGCCAAACTGCTCCAGTTTATGCCTGGCAGCAGAATTTAGGCAAGCGTGTTGCCACGACCGTGGGGACACCGATGCTTAAAGGTCTCCGAGGTTTTGACAGCTGATCTGTGAGTAAATGGACCACATTATACATCTCCTGGGGACCAGCATCATACTGGGCAGAGAGGGTGAGGTTTAAATGGAGGTATGAGGCACAAAACATGGGATGGTGGGGCTGGATGATATCTGAGGGTGTTTTGCTGTTCCTGCCCTTGCCCTGCCAATCTGCCTGCTCAGAGCAGGGGAAGGCAACTGAGATCCTTAGCAAAGCCCTGCCTTGACTAGTCCCATCTGACAGAGCAGAGCACGCCCTAGTAAAATATAAAATAATATAAAAATATATCAAAAATATAAATAATAAAACAAGTTGCTAACAAAATATTAAAAATCAAATGCTCTTCTTAGCCTGCTTAATGCATTTGTTAACAAGCTTGAGATGGGCCACATGTCTGAGTAGGGCGATGCTCAGTAGCTGTGCCTTGCCATCATTGGGTTCTCGCAGCCATGGCTAGCACCTAGGCCAGACTGGTGGACTAAGCTTTGCCACTTCAGACCTTATCCCCCCTCTTTTCATCTGTTTTCTACTTGTGTTTGAGCTTCCCGCTCCTGTTGCCCACTTGGCCAATTAAGGCAGGTTTGCACTAAAACGCAGACGGTGAACTGCAGCGGCTGACCTGTAAATGGAGCTGGCAGCCCTTGGAGGAGGTGTGGGGCAGGCAGCAAAAGCCTCCAGGGCTGCCCAGGCTTAGCTGTCAGTGCTCGGAGAGTTTTGGGTGTACAGCGATTGCTGAATAATTAATTACCTGCTCGTTTCTTCCTCCCACTCCGGCTCCTGGGGCTGCCTACCAGCACACTGACGAGATTGTGTACGCACATGAGCAGACATGTACGTATGTATGTGTGTGTATCTGTGTATCGGATGACTTTTGGCATCATCCAAGCAAGATCGTCATTGTGAGTCCTGTTTGATGGAGCTGGTTCATGGTTGTCCTTCTGCTGAGAAGAAATCCTCTTTGATTTCAGCCCCATGGGAAAGCAGCACATCAGGATGGCTTTTTCAAGGCTTTCTTCTTCTCCCTCCCCAGCCTCCCATCCCTTTGCTCTCAATCAGATTCCCAAGGTCTCACTCTCAGAACTTTGTTTTCTTTAATAGCAGGGTGCCGTCTGTCTGTTTGTCTTTCAGTCATCCCACGCACGCTGCTGGCTCTGTTTCTATATTGCTTACCACGTGTGTGGGTCTGGCACTCAGGTCTTCTGTATTATACACCAGTGCAGTTATCTGAGTCAACAAAGACCAAGTTTTCCCCCCAGATCCTTGCTGGCATCCTGGGACTCACTTGGGTGGTGTCACTCCTTGCTCCCTGCTTTTGGGTCATCTTGGGGGCTTTGCCACTTGAACTGGGTGTCGCTTTGGCTGACGTGCCTGGATCTGGACCTTTCTACATTTCTTCCACTTTCTTAGGTGCCAAAGCAAGCCAGGAGCACTGGCAGGCACAGGGAGACTACATGTGGGGAGGTGGGCTCAGCAGAACGACCTGCAACTCTCTTTTTGTTCCTCCATCCCTCTTCAGTTTCCCTCCTTTCAGCTAGATCAGAAGAAATCATGTCCTCTGCTAATCCCATGGAGGTTTCCTAGCTTGCTGGCAATGTGTGGCAACTTTGCAGGGCTGTAAGGGGCCCTAAAGGTCTGCAGGACATGTGAGGTGTAGGAGAAGGAGCCTCATGGCTTCCAGCTGCGTGTCTGCACTGATGTGGTGCATGCGTCTCCATTCAAATGTGCATGGAGACAGTCATGCAAGCACCTTGATGACTTATTTAGCTAATCTAGAAATGCTGGAAGTTGCTTTGAGTGGAGAGGACACTGTCAGGTTGAATGTGATGGATAAAGCCTTGAAATCTATGGGCTTTAGCTGCACCATGCTGCTGACCTCCAGGTCCCCACACTGACTGTACCTCTACCACAAAAGCGTCATGCTAATGGGGAAAGTTGAAAAGCCAATTTGCTTGAAGAGTTTCTAGGCACAAAACAGGAGGAGAACGGGAGAGCACGCACGGGCTGAGGTCGGGCAGCCGGCGCCTCCTGCACTGGGGTGCGTGGGGAGTGGGGAAGCCCATGGTCCAGCCATGGTGAGACACCTGCCCTCTCCACAGCGGTGATACACCGACGTGGGTGTGTTGCCATCTGGTTTTTCACCGAACGCAGTGCAGACCTGTCCTGCTGTCATGCCCGTGGTGAGAGAAAGTGGAAAAAAGCAAGGGTAGCGTGGGAGGGTGGTGAGGCTCAAGGCGCAAACAAGCTCCTTGTCCTATTGCCTTCACTAGGTATCTGCTGGAGGTTGTCTTCATTGAGCAGAAAAGACACACTCTGCTTTACATCATGGGAGGGAAGCTAGTCCTCATCGCACCCTGCTTTTGCCTTTTCTGAGCCTTTCTTGCCGTGAGGCCGCCTGGTAAGGAGTTCATTTCTGGATGTTCCTGTAGAAGAACTCAGTTAAATTATTTATGCATTACAAAGATGTGTAAGAACCAAAGTAAAGAATGACAAAAATAGTTGCTATTTTTCTATTCGGATGTCTGGGTGTCGAGGGAGTATCTAAGTCTGTAGGCAAAGCAAAATCTGCAGGGAGGGACATCTTTTATTATATCCACTGATTCACTCGGGAAAATCAGACTCTGTTAGGCACACAGGTCTTCACAGAAGGAATAAATCCTTGTTTTTTCCAAATAAATCACTTGGTTTAATTTTAAAAAAAAAAAAAAGTTAATCTTTGAGGAAGAAACAAGAACAGAAAGAACTTGAGGTCGTGCAGAGAGAGGGAAAGCAACCTCCCCTGCAAAGGCTGGGTTGACACGTACATCACCTGGCTGGGCCACCTCCTTGACTAGCATTGATGGTCTTAATGTGTACAACAGATCAACTGCGGATGTGTGGGCGGACTACTGTGGTCCCCATCATGAGAAGGTTAGTTTATGAGCGCGACGGTTCCCTAATGCCTTGGATGATTACAGACTGCACTTCTAGTTGACTCAGGCCAAGGTCCCTCAGACACCTGGGACCTGCCTTGGACCCGTCTGTCCTCTCTGAAGCTAGTAAGGAGCCTCACACTGCACCTAACTTGACCATGCAATGTTATGCCTGTGAGGAAAATGCCTGTGAAGGCTTTGCAGTTAAAGAGGTCTTGTGCAGGGAGCAGAGACATCTCATAAAAACAACGCGTGGTCCCAGATGATTAGTCTCTCTCATGCTAAAGAGAGCAGTGAGAAGAGTTCAGACAGATGGGCTTTCCACTAGGAGGCCAGCATGACAAACGCACCAGAAATGAATAGCACGTCACCTCTCTCCAGTATAAAAAATAAGCAGGTTTCCTTTCCTGTAGGTCATCCCAACCTTTTCTTCATACTCAGCATGACAGCAGTGAGTCTTTCACAGGTCTTCATCCTGATTGTATCATACAATCATACAGCCCACGGCCAGCCAGCAACCAACACTTGTGCCATTGCTATCGGGTATTTTACAGAGACAGGACATTACTGCAGAACATGGCTCCTGTGGCTGCTACCATCTCAGCAAAGTGAGAGTCTGCTGTTAGGAGCAGGACCTTTCTGTGTTAGAGGCCAGACTTTATCACAAACACATGGCAGGCACAGCTCCAGGAGAGGAAAAATGTCTATCAACATGCACACGCATCGCTGGTGCCAGAGGGGCTAGTGCCTCCTGTAAACGCTTGAAGAAAGGGAATGTGTTTTGCAGGAAGAATACCGACGGTCGTTCTTCCAGAAGGACAAAATGAGTGCTGGGATAGCTTCAAGCTGGGCAGGAGTTTTAAACACAGGCAGCAAGGGGAAAAGAAAGCAAAAATAACATTTTCCCCTCAGTGCCTAATAGACAGGTGTTGGAGTAATTAACTTCAAGTTTCCATCAGTGAAGAACCCATGTCCTGGTCTGGTTTTGATTCTTTCTGGCCTAGTTGCCCATTTCTCAAAGATGTGTGTTTTAAAACCTCAGGAATTCAAAAATAATGAGTTCATGGCCTTATTATCCAGCACTGGGCCCATTTGCCATGTAGCTGTAGAATCACCCATGTTGGAGGGGACCTCGGGAGGTCCCTTGACTAACCTCTGCTCAGAGGAAGGCTGACAGCAAGATCAGACCAGGTTGCTCAGGGCTTTATGCTCTCAGGTCTTGAAACCAAGGATGGACACTGGACAGCTTTTCTGGGCAACCTGCTCTGGTACTTCCTCAACCTCATTGTGATTTTTTTCCTCTAGTGAGAAACTCCCTGCTTTCAATTCGTGTCTGTAATCTCCCATCTGCTGTGCACCAGCGTGAAGAGCCTGGGTCTGCCTTCTTAGCAGCCTCCTTGTAGGCATTGGAAGATCACATTTAGATTCCCCTGAAGCCTCCTCTTCTCCAAGCTGAACAAGCCTCAGTCCCTCAGCCTTTCTTCATACACCATCTTGGTGGTCTCCTCTCCAGTTTATCGACATCACTGTTGTACTGGGGGCCCCAAAACTGGATGCAGTATCCAGATGCGGGCTAATGAGTGCCGAGTAAAGGAAAACCATCGCTTCCTCAATCTCCTGGCTGTTGTTTCACTCTAAAAGTGATGAATACTCAGGGAGACCAAATCTCTCATGCAACATTTTGGGTTTTGTCTGACATGGGGTCTAGCTGCTAAAATAATAATTAGGAGAAGAGTAGGTGTTTCATGGAAATTATAGATTAGGCTTGTCCCCTTTAGTTTCACCTCCAAATTTGACACCATGTTTCACCTCCCAGCTGGCGCACTGACAGTTAAAATATTTTGCACAGATCGTAGTGCAATGAAGAGGTGCTGTTACCCTGAAGCCAGCCACCAGCACCCAAATCAAAGGTGCCACTTGAACCACGAGGTGTCCCCACAGGGCAGCTGCACGGGCTTGGCGAGGACTTGGAAGGAAGCCACAGGAGAAGACACAACCCCGCAGTGCTGGACATGAAGATCTGCCTCTTGTTATTTCATACGTCTTTTTTTTTTTTTTTCAAAAGGTGAATGTGTACTTTTTGGCTTATGGTAGAAATAGTGCTCCCCTTTCATTTGGAGAGAAAAAGACCCAATCTTTCCCAGTCTCCTTTGGATCCCTAACTGGAGTAGGTGCAATGTAGGTGCAGGAGAAAACATAAGTGCCATTTACCTTGTCCTCCCCTATTCCCACTGCCCTCTTGGCTCAGGGTGCCTGCCAGGTGGAGGCAGAGAAGTGATCTAGAGAAACGATGCTTCTTGGCCAAACAGTAACTTCACAAAAAGTGATCATTTTGGTGCAGAAAGTTTCCATCCTAGTTCCTGGTCTTCTGATCCAGAGAGTAAAAGGGTGGCTTTAAGTCTATTAAACTCCTCATGGATATTACAGCAAATGGGTCTTGAGTGTATCAGTTCCTGCTGCTCTATGATTATTTCTACAAGGTGAGATTAGGAGGAGTTCCCTTTGTGTCCCAAAATATGCAGGAGTCCGGGCATTTTCCTAAGCAGTTCAAACCCTCTCAGGCAAAGAGGACAGCAGAAGCAATAGCTCTTTGTGAAGCTCTGAGCTACTTGATAGACACAACCGAAAACACGACTGTGATGTGAAACTAGCCTTTCCTTTCTTTTCCTTTTCACTTGAGCACAGAAACAAAATGCTTCATTTTGGTTCACAGAGAAACCTTTGATGATGGAAGAAAACCTCAGAGATTTCATTTCTTTTTGGTGATTGGGGAAAAAAACCGTGGCTCAGAGTTTCTACATTTACATTTCTACACTTCTACACTTCACTATCAGGCCTCCTACCCTTACTGCTATTAATTGAATGAGGCTGTTATTCTAAAATATAATACAGGGTTTGGCGGATGTTGATGCTTTTCATCACTGATTGTTTTCCCTTTCAGACTAGAGAAGTCAACAGAAGGAAGGACCTGACCAAAAAATATCTGCTGAAGGGTCTCTCCAAACCTACAAGCTAGCTGCTTTGAGACATACATGGCTCAGAGTAACCTGCACTGAAAGTCCTTGGTCTTTCAACCAGGTCTTTTAACCTGGATAATGACTTTGGTCATGTGATGGGCAGGGAGTAACCTCTTATCTTGGCTTTTGGCATGGAAATCACTGACGATGTGTTCAGTGAATGCAGGGAGCTGGACGGCGTACGCAGGGTAACTGCCTTCCCGCACTGGATATAGGGATGACAGAGGAACCCCACGGCTTGAAGGGTTGCTGCAGCTCCTCTTCCAAATCCTAGGCTGTCTTGTTACAAGACACCAATGACACCACCAAAACTCTGGGAGCTCACATTTGTCCCTCTTGAGGCACCCAAGCAATATGCTTCGTTGACATGTTCATCAACACAGATAATCTTGGAAAAACTCTTCGAATTCTGTGGGGAAAAAAAAAGTCAGAAATATTGCCTACAATGTTTACCTTACTATGTATCTTCATCAAAAGTACCAACCATAAAATCCCCAAATACTTCATCAGTGAGAGAAGGGCTGTCACGTTCTGGACCCTTATTGCAAACGCCGTAGCCTTTCTTCATGTCATGAGCCATCTGATTCTGCTATGTCCACAAAGGAGGCGATGAGGCCCACACCTGCCCAGGGGTAAAACGTCTTTCTACAATGGGAGTGACACCTGAGCAAATAAATGGGCTTCTGACTCACAGTGCTTCTACGTCATGCTCCTCCGCCTGTGACGTGGGCAGCACTGCTGGGCTGCAGAGGCAGGAAGGAAAGGTCAGGGAAGTGACTGCAAAAGAGCCATCCATCCACATATACCCTCAGGCACACAGATAAAGAAACAGAAGAGCAGTAAAAGAAGTACGAAGTGATCACTCAGCGTTTACCTTGGCTTTTTTTTTTTTTTTTAATTTCTCTGGAAATGTAAACATTGGGGTATCATGGCCCAAAGGAGCTCCTGGATATTTTCTTAAGAAGGTTGAACTGAAAAAGGTCAAGAAATGCAGTTTGAGTGACCTCAACCTGAAAATCAAAGCCACAGAGATGCAACCTGATCAAAGCTGTCTTGTGGTTTCCCAACCACTTTTGCTATTGATTTTGACTGGGATTTGATTATGGACTTTGATAAAAGCAGGGCCAGGCACAAAATCAATGCTGCTTCTCACCCTTATTTTCAGTCCATTATATGCTATTGATAGCACCCGGTATTTTTCATCATGACAAGTTTTTATCTTCCCCTGGTTAGTTCACGAGCTTCATCTTAAGATACCTTTTGCCTGTCCAGTAGGTAGACACTGTACTGTCCAGACAACTTATCTGTAATGAGATGCCTCATTTTCAGTTTTAGCATCCTTCCTTTTCTTTTTGCATCGTGTGCCATCATCTCCGGTTTACTTCAGATAAAAGGTCTGTTCTTTTTTTTTGTTTTAGAAAGGGTTGAGAATAATCTTTTTTGTGTGTGCTTAATAAGAAAAAGAGCTTTCCTGGTTTTTTCTCTCAACAGAAGGTGCATTTTTGACTCTAGCACAGGTTAACCTATGTTTTGAAAGTGAAGTGAAGGAAGCTAGTTCGGAATGGTGATTAACGGTATGAATTTCAAGAGACAGGAGAAAACAAAACGAGCAGGTGAGTCAAAGGAACCAATAGCCTGAAGCTCACAAAACCGGTGGCTGAATCCCAAAGAGAGGGGACACAAAAAGGAAACGTGTGACTCTGGCAGAAAGACAACCTGGCCAGGAGGATGAGGAGGTCACCTCAACTCAGGAGGAGCTGATTAAGTGGAAACGAGAGGAGCGGGAAGAGAGCCAGGCTGGTCTGAGGGATAATAGCAAAAGCTACCGAGTCTGGGAGAAGGGGAATACGGGCAGAAATACAGAGAATTTAGAGTGGGCAATGGAGAAGGAAGGATGGATTAGCTCTGCGGTAAGGAGAAAGCAGGCGAGGAGGAGACGGGCCAGAAGGTGCCAGTGGGAGGTGGAAGCAGGACAGAGAAAAGGTCGGCATGTGGAGATGTCAGGTGGATGGTATCCATCTTACGACCCGACCCGCTGCTCGGGCAGGTGTGAGATGAGCAGCAGCACCGTCACACCCAGTGTTTCTTTGGAAGTAGCTGGTGGGCCACCAAGCTCCAGCAAAGGCTGCGAGAGCATGTGGCAGAAGTGTCTGTGCCTCAAAGTGCCTCTGCTGTGTTTGCTTCGGTGTTGGCGAGGCAAATGAGACTAGCTGGGAAAAAAGCAGAGCACAGAGGGCAGCCCGCGTGGCCGAGGGTGGGGGGCGGTGGGGTGAGCTGTCTTGCCCCACTGGAGTCACAGCGTGGGGGCAGAGACAGAGGGAGAAATGTTGCTCAGGCAACTCTGTCACTGTTCTGAAGAAGTCTGGGCAAATGCCAGCAACTGAGGTTGCAGGAAAGGCTTAGGAGGAAATCACGCGGGTCAAAAATCAAGGCCGAGGCAGCGACAGCTGGAGAGCCTGTGCTTGGAAATTACCCTAGGTGCAAAGCTGGGGCAGGGCTTATGAAATATTCCAAAAATCCCATGAAAGAGGATGTTCCTGTCATCACCACTGAGCCAACTCTTTCGGTTCAGTCAGGAGCACGTGGGGTCTCTAAGGCCCCTCCATGCTGCAGCAGGCTCTTCTCCCTGTCCCAACCCAGACCTTGCCGCGGCGGGATCCCTCTCTGGACCTAGCAGGGATCCAGCATAGCTCAAAGTGAGGGTCTGGAGGGGGAGAGGACAGTAATTTCTTCCATTTCTGGGCATAGTTTCAACAGTCAGCCAGGCATATCTAATGGCCAATTTCATCTGGGTGTGCAGCGGCACCAAAGGCGAACAGCAGCCAGCTGGCTCCTTCTCCGAGGAGTGCACGCACGGTGTGTCCTGCAGCAACCTCTGGAGCTGTGGCTTGCTTGGAAATTCAGCCTTGCCCCCACCTGCAGCAAGAAGACAATGCAAGGAGAGGTAAGAGTTCAAGCTGGAGAAAACAGCATCGGGCTGTCCATGCTGCTCCCACAGGATTTTCTACCAGTGCTTTTCTATGACAGCTCGTGCCCTTGAGCACCTGAGTAACTCGGAGCAATCAGGACATGCCTCACCTTTTCTCCTGACTCACATCCTGTTGTGCAATGGGGTACGCAAAAGCAAAAGGTTGCGATATTTTTCAGGGCACAGTCGTTTAAACAGTTTCATCCCAGTCCATGAGCTGACCTGCCAGAAGTCTGGAAAGCAGGCGGCTTCCAGGGTACCACATTCCCGAAAACATGTGCTCATTACATCAAATGGAGGCAGCTCCTTGGTACTTTGACTTAAAGGCTTTTCTTCCATTTATGCTGCTTTGACGGAATCAATATTATAAAGATGAATTGTTTGGCCAAATTACTGTTTCCCTTCCAGACTCCCTGGGGTGAACACATTTGTGTTAGCTTTTGTATACGAGCATGGTTTTTCAGAGATTTATTACATTTATGTGAGGGGGGCCTAAAAAAAGCGGGTCATTAATCCACACCGTACCCACCTCTGCCTAGCTGTGCCACAGAAGAGACGACGGGGCTGGGAGGTGAATTTGCACAGTCCTATTCTGTTTGTTCTCTCTCAATAACTATTTTAGCATCCTTCTTTGTGTAGCTGTATAGTCGCCACTAAATTTGAGCTCTTGAAGCGGTCACCAATTTTCAACAGGGCAGAGAAATATAAAGAAGATAGAAAGGCCTGAGCGATGATTGCATCCAGTATCTATCAGCGCTGAGTATTGTCAGTGCAGCCCTCCCTTTTTAAGTTTTTCTTTCTCCTCTGTCTTTTATGACTTGATCCCAAATTTGCTTCATTCGAGAAGTGACTGACAATTGCTCTCCCTGCGTCGCAGGTGATCGGAATATGAATCGCAAGATTTCTTTGCTGTACATAAAACTGCAAGTGATGCTTTAGTGAAGCACATTATAAATACTGTAAGTGAAATCATGCCACCGGTGGAGATATGAATAGTTTGGGTCTATCTCCCCGGGTAGTTTCATTCAAAAGCACATAACAACTTTTCCCAAGCAGTCGTAGAACAGGCAGAAAAGAAGAACTGTAATTAAAAAAAGCATACAAATCAATCTCAAAGAGTTAAATCAGAGCTGGGAGGATAGATTAGATGTTGTTATGTTATTTATGTAGCTATTCACCCTACCCAAAATGGGAGTACGGCATCAACTTAACTGAAGGCTTTATTCACTACCAGTGCTGAGCATAATAACTGAGCTCCCACGTCGTTCAGCTTGCCATAACCACTGCATTCCTGGGAGAAAGAGCTTGCACTGGATCTAGAACAAAGTGGGTGCACTGCAATAAATGTTAATATTTAATCGCCTGGAGTTTGCCAGCCCTCTGGCACATGCAACGGCAGAAACCGGAGCCAGGGAGCAGGTCCTCCATTCACAGTGTGCACACACTGCCCCGCTGATACCAAGGGCAAAACTTTAAACTTTGATAAAGATGCACTGAGTCAACCTAGGAGCTGTTGTCATTAAAAAAAAAAGTGGTTTTCTTTGTTTTTTCTGCAATAGCCCCACTTTATATCGAGCTGGACTCAAAGACAAACCAGGGATTTTCCTGGTTACAAAGGGCAGAAAACCTACCCATCCTAATGACCTAACGTGTTTCTAAAGCAATATTTAAGCTGCTTTGTATTTATTTCATCTGGCCTTTCACCCTGCAGGGCTGCCAGGTGATCGGCAGACATGGTCATCCGTGGCCATCTGGGAAAGGTGGATCAGCTGGGGCTGAGCCGGCCTCGGTTTCCAGTGCTGGCGTTCACCCAGCCCTCGTCAGCTCTCACCTTCAGAGGAGAAGTGCCACGGAGTCACGGGTCTCGTCTGCCGGCACTCTGGCCAAAAATACGGGGCCTGACTTTTGAGGATTTAGAGAAGGAGGGGACAACAGGTGGAAGATGTATTGTTAGAAAAGAGAGGGTATTTTTATAGCTTGTTCCTTTTCCAAGGAAGCTGTTGAACCAGCTGGGATACATTACAGATAAAAAAGAGGAGATTTGAGACACTCAAACTACAAGCTAATGAGCTGGGTCATGGCAGCTATCATATCCCTATCAGGGGGCTGCCAAAGTCAGAGTAAGATTCAGTGAAAAGGCACGTCTGGATGAAAGTGGCAATGAAGTCTGTGTTTTAAGCTTACTGTCTGGGGACAAGCCACTCTACGGAGTGGGACATGAGCGGTCACAGGATGGGATGTTGCTTTTAGGGGGTTTAGGCTGTTTTGCCAGCTCTTGTTGAGTGAATAGCTGCTGGAGTTTCTTATGGGGCTTTTTCAAGAAGGTGGTGAAAGTCACAAAACAAACAATTTTATCATCCCACTCCCCCCTGCAAAGCTCCTGTCTTTTCTCCTTTGCCTCTACCAGCACGTGAGCATCTTTCAAGGTCTTGGTGTCTAACCCGACTCACAGCCACAGCTGCTCCCCCTTATCCCTTTTGCTCCGTTTGAGAGAGTAACATCAGAAAATGGTTTCTCTTCCAGCGTTAGCTCTGGAAACCACCCTGGCAGGGCAGCTTTGCATGCCCGTCTTGCCTGGGAGCCAGTGATTAGCAGGTGTTGCATTAGAGCTTCTTACGTGGGCTCAGCCGCACCGGCTCAGCCCTATTTTTAGCCAGGGCTGAGTTCACTGCCAGAGCTGCAGGGCTGTGCGGAGTGATGGACGTACTCTGGGGCATCAACCCCCGAGGGGCGCCAGTTTTCTACAAATCCTTCTGATCCCCCAAAAGTCACTAAACTGCATAAGCACAGGCAAATGCAGCCTTAGGACCTCGAATTATTGCTCTTGGCTCTCCCGCAAAACCTCTGTGCTTTGCCTTAGGTGGCACCAGGAGACCTTTGTGTTTGCTGCCCGGTGGGTGGAAGGGCTCTTCCAACCCATCTGAGACTCCTGCACGCAGCCTGGGTGTCCTCACGCCTGCATGATGGAGAGGTGGTCGGAGGCGATCACTAGCCCAACTAGGATGAGTGCAAGCAAGGGCAGGTTTGGAGCTGTCAGCATCCAGTGGGATGTTATGTGCGCATCTGTCTGGGGCATATCTTATTTTGGGAGAGGTGGCAAGGCTTGCTGCCATACCTCCTGGGAGCCAAGTAAAAGTCACGCCAACAAACAAGGATCTATTTTAATCACAGCCCTGACAACTGTCCCTCCTCTTTGGGGGTTTGAAATGTCATCTTAAAGACAGGGGCTTGGTACATGCTGTACAGTTTGATGAAAAAAGTCACGTGGAGCCTCGTGGATAGAGGTTTGCTGAGTTATACTAGGAAAATCAAACACGAGTCATGCTCCAGCTGAGTTTTGCGTCACTACATTGACCATATTAAATTAATTTTTCATGTGGTGGTAGCAGAAGGCCAAATTCTGTCTTTGCATATCCAAACACATGTGCTGTCATTGAACCGGGACCCAGGACACCACGGACAGGTTCCTTTACCTCTGCGGGAATTGCTGCTCATCAGTAGCAAAGCACAGTTCTTTAATACAAGCCGGATGTGCCCCTCTGTGCAGCTGATTTTGGTTAGTGTCCCTTGCAGTTTTCTGTGGGTACTTCTAAATCTGGACATGCTTAGCCCCCTAATTTCCCATGGAAATGGCAAATCTCTCAGTGGGTCTCATTATAGTCTGGATTTACAAGCCAGTCTTGGAAAAAATATTGTATTTAACAGGAAAAATTCCTGGTAGAATTATTGATAGGAAATGTACAACTCAGAAAGGCAATGAAGGGTTTTATAACTACAGCATTTTAAAACTTAAATTCCTCTCGGTGTTCACAGGTTTTTTTCCTTGTGCTATGCCATATAACGCTTAGATGGCAAATGTTTACGGACAGAATTAATTATAAAGGACTCATTTTTACAGCAGGACACAGGCTCAGTCCAAGTAGTTGCTCATATGGGTAAGGTTGCTTGCTTATACCCTTGTTTGGAGGATTAGGAAATGAAATATCTTTAACTGAATAGCACTGGCCATCTAATTTTCATTTCTCAAGTAAGACTTCACAAAAAGTTGACAACAACTGCTGAATATCAAAAGAACAATATATGGTAAGTATTAATGACATATATTTAGCATCCCAATAAAGCATTTGGGGAACAGGCAACTGGGTAAAAAAACGAGGACAGGGACCACATATAAGAATAGCACTTCTTAAGAACTGAGGACAAGAGACGCTCTGTCTCCTGTACTGATGTTTTAATGCTGTGTTTATTATTTAACCACAGGCTGACTCAGAGCCACTGAAAATATTCCACTGAAGTGCTAGCATGCTGCTGAGTCCAACAAGGGTATATTTTTAAGGGAAAAAAACGCAGAATTGTCTTCTGCTCCCCATCTGAAAGGGGTACAAGAAGACCAACACCACTGGAGCCGGTGGGACTGTGATGAGGAACGGCTCAATAACCCTCCCCTGTCTCTCTCAGCAGCGGTGAGTGATGAAAAGCGCACTCAGCGTGTGGTGCCATCAATGCAGGGATTGTAATGTGACTTTCCCTCCCTTCCTGAGGTCTGTCTGCAGCCTTCCCAGCACAGAGCTGCCTTTTCAATAGCCCCTGCTATTTTCGGTGCCTTTTAACCATCTCGTCGTGTGACCAGCTTGGCCTCAAAACGCCACGGGGGACACGGCCAGGCTCTGCTCCAGGAGAGCAAAATGGGAGCACTGGATCGACCTGGAAGACATGGAAAGCCGTGTGCGAGGAATTACAAACCATTACTTTATTGCATGCTTGAAAAAAGGTACAGAGAAGTTCAGCTAGCCAGAGCTCTTGCCAAAACACTTACAGGAAAGATTTAATGGGAGTGATGAACTGCCAAATTCCTCCCTAGCCAGCATCCCTCCTCCCCAGCCCAGTTTTTCTAACAACAGGGCATTAACTTCCCTTCCCACCAAGCGTTACTGCCTTGTCCGTCATTTAGCTCTTAAGCATCCCATACCCCCGCAAACGCTGTGCTCCTGTGTGTGTGCCCTGAGCTAATTTATATTTGCTGTTTATGCTAGAACATTAATTTGCCTAGCAACCATAGATATTTTTTCCATGCCGGTTTACTATTATTTATGTGCATTCACAGTGGCAGCTCTGCTATACACAGGTTTTATCAGGGCAGTGTTTTGCTTGGTTTTCCTCCTCTCTGGCTCCTCCACGGCAGCTCAGACGGGTGCTGGTGCACTTGCAGGAGCAGATGCAAACATACAAAACCAAGCCACCTGTAAGCTCAGTGTCTCATTTGCAGTAATGAGCTATTTGGCCCTAAAATATCAGGAAGGCAGGGGGAGTTTGCTGGGCTGCAGATACCTGCTCCAGGCTGTAGCCCAGGTAAAAGGGTTTCTTGGAGGCATTATGCTGCAGTGCCTGGCTGCTGGCGTCACACCGGCTCCTCGTGCGTATGGGATGCGTGACCCAATTCCCCCTGAAGCCCTACCAATGAGCCAGAGAGAAAAATGCCTCTTTTCTCACTTTGCTTCTGCTCCACCTTGGCACCTGCAGGTGAGTATTTTTAAAGCCTGTCCCTCTCTTTATGGCAGTCCTGGTCAGGTCTGCCTTTCTCTTTAGGTACCTCCCCCAAAGGCACCAAAGACTTTTCCTGCATGTAAGATGCCCACTCTGCTTGGACACCTCTTTGCCCCTTGCAGAGCTAGAAGAGATGCTGGGGAATGGTTTGGGTCAGGGCTGGTTGGCTTGGCCAAAACTGTTGGGGCTGTGCTAATGATTTATCAACAGAGGGGGTCAAGATCCCGTGCCTGGGAATATCCCCGGCCACTTATGCAGTGCACTCGCTGGTGTAAAATGAGACTGTGAGTCCAGGGTAGAGGTTTTGGACCTTTTCCTCCTGGGATTTTGGGTCCAGACTGGGCTGATGGAGTGGTTCCTCCTGCAAACACATTTTCTTGGTGAGGGAGCTGGCAGCCTGCATGTCCTCCCCTTGGGAAACGTGAAGCTGCTGGAATATTTCTGCCTCTCTTTTTCTTAAGGCTTTTGTTAGACACAGCTTTACAATCGTCCTGTCCAAGCTGGGAACATGCATTTGAGATGGTTTTTTAGCACTGGGGGCCAACTGGCAAAGAACAGGTTGTATCCACACTCTTAAACTCTCTTACCCTCCAACTGTGTCCAAGCGGCCTCTGAGGAAGATCACCAGCCAAGCCGTGGACTTGGGATGCTCTGAAGGGTAGGGATGAAGTCATGGGTGATCCATGTCCTGTGCTGCTGGTGTAATTACAGCATAACTGCAGGATTTACAACAGGGGTAGATACAGCCCCGATACTTTAAATTCTGTTTCCATGTTTTCTGCTTGCTAACTCACACGTTGCTAGATATCTCCAGTTTTGGTTTGGTGCAGAGTCTCCAAACGATCTAAACCCTCCTGAGCTTTGGAGGAGCTGGATCAGAAATGAGCAGCTGGGTCCTTATTTTAGAAGAAACCCCAAATCAGGCTCTGAGCACCCCATGCATGGGAAAAGCATGGATTTGAATTTAGATGGCAACTTTGCAGCTCTGGCATTTCTCTGACCTTGCAGCTGCCATGCTGTGCAGAGGCTGGTGTAGCTTCTGTCCCCTGTGCAGTGCAGTCCAGCCAGCATGAGGACAACGAGGGAGTCTTCTCTGTTCTTCCTGAAAACATTGCACTTCCCCGAGGACTATAGCTGTGGCAAACACGGAGACTACAACCCACACACTGGTGCAACAGGGTTGGCATTGAAAGCCAAGCACGCTGTTGCTCGTAAAGCAGAGGAGCAGATCTCCTGAGCTGAGGTCCATCTTGCTAGTGACAGCCTTCATAGCAAAGCTACAGCATGTCTGGAAGTGCCCCCCAAGCTGCTCATGGTCCAAAATGCTCCTCTTGCATCTGGGACAAGGGATGAGTTCAGGACTCGGGTCCTTCTAGCTCGTCCGGCGAAAACAGAGAGAAGAGGCGCTGCCGCTGAAACGGATGGAGCTACCTGGGGGAAACAGAGAAGGAAAGCGGGGGAAAAAACATCATGGCAGAAGACAGTGGTTGGGGGAAAAGCAGGTTAAGAGTAGGAAATCTCTGCAGAAATAAGTCCTAGAAGGAAAAGTGAGGGAAGACTGAGAGAAAGTGGAAAAATGCATGCCACCAAAATGATCGCAAGATCGGTCGATGTGGTGGGCTTTTTTGTATTGGCTGTGATCAGGACATGATCCAAAAGTGTTTCGAGCTCCAGCTGTGCCAGTCCTTTGCCCCACTTTGCCTCTCTCTATCCTGGTGCAGCATCTGTTCTGGATCAGACATTTAGACAGGTGAGGGCAGCAAGAAGGTTTCAGGACACAAAGAAATCTTTACATCTTTTTATTTGTTTTAATATGAGATTGCAGAGCCATGTAGACGTGGTTTTTTTTCTTTGAATCAGAAAATGCTTGTATACATACGTATATAGATTTATTTATACACAAGCATCTCTTCTCCATGCAGAAACAGGTTGCTTCTCAGTTCTTCATCCTACTTAACCCACGATTTATCCTAAAAGAGCCATGGCAGCAATCCAAGCTCTAGTTTTGTTGACAGAGGGATCCATGCTCATTCCATCCCATCCCCTCCACTAACCCACTAGGTGTGGGGCTGCCACTGTGTTATCCCCACACTGTTCCCCAGCAAAACCTCCCATTGCAGGAGAAAGGTCCTTCCTAACATCTCTAATCTGCCGACAAGCAAAGGTGACTGCAGAGGTTTTCTGCACTCCCCCTTGCCCGGAGTGCTGGTGCTGGGGAAGGGCAGGACACCTGGGCTGAAGGAGATGGAGTCCCAGTTTCCACCAGCCAGGGTCGAGCTGTTCTCCCCGATACCGTCAGCTGGACGTACTGGTTTGGTTGGATTTTCACGTTCTTTTACGTATCACAGGTTACCTTCGAGCAGCAGCACTGCCTCTGCACATGAGAGGGCTGATCTGCCCTGGGAAGTGAGTGGGAGGGAACCGGCAGTATTTTGGCTTCTTTGCATAAACTCGCGTGTGCACCCCGATGCTGGTACTCAGGACCTTGCTGTGCCTACGGTGAATAGAGGTGCCGCTCCTGTGAGTTCAAACGCACGAGCTGCTGGGGTTGGATGGAGCACGCTTGCTGGCAAAACGCTTTTCCTGAATTATTTTACTCCCAGTGAAACCTAAACACTTGGCTGCGTTTATTTGCTGACTCAAAGCCGTGACAGATGATGCTGTAACCCAAATGTCACTGCGGCAGTAACCTTACACTGGGTGACCGGGGTCATGGGTCTCATGACTATTGTCATATTTTTGGAGGTGTGCTTAGCCCAGAGATTAAGGCTTCCTTTTACAACTTCCTTTCTCTGCCAAGATTATGGCCACGTGTGCACGGTCCTCCGCCCTGGGACACACCACCAGCAGCTTCTGGGAGGACCCTACGGGTGGGGACGGAGCAGCTCTCGGGCTGCTGGGGCTGGCAGGGCTCTCTCTGTTTTGGGGAGGGTGGTTCCCTGTTTGGGGTGTGCACTGGCCACCTTGTCCCCCAATGGTCACCTCCAGGCCACGAGACCATTGTGCATCCCTGGTGCTTTCAGTTCAAAAGTTGTTTTGTGGACAGTGGGTTGATATCTATTGCTTTGAGTTATTTTAAAACAACATAGGAAGCTCTTTTCCTTTCTCTGTATCACTAATACGGGAAAGTTGAGCTCTTCTTTTCAGGTTTGTATTGAGTTTAAAATACGCCTAAAGTTTAGGGAGAGTCCATCCACTGAAGTGCTGGCAGAATCAACCCAGAGGGGAGTTTTACTGACTTCTTAAGGTCTTAAGAAACCCCTAGAGGCACCTGCAAATGGACTCAGCAAGGTTTTGTTCTGCTTTTATCGGATCGATATCAGTCAGCTCTCAGGTAATTGCCTGAATATTTTTTTTTTAATTTTTATTTGTTGTGAAAGACCGACCTCTCTGTGACCAGAAAGATGCTTTCATCTCACTTGGGGGCAGATGGGGCCTTTGAGAGTCCTACCAGCCTCGGATGCTGGTGGCCTGTGATGTGTGCTTGTCCCTCCAAATACAAATGGATTCATCCCACTTGCTCTAAGAGCACTTTACATCATCCCGGGGTATTTTAAGGCCAGGTCAGTGTAAAGTGGCTTTTGTATTAAGGAGTATCAGGCCCAGAGATTTTGTAACTCCACTTATTGCAATCTGCTGATATAATCAGCTTGAAGTCTCTAATTAGCTGCAGTAATGACTCAGCCCTGTAGACAAAGCTTGAAGGTGAAGGGTGACACACTAGAGTTGCTCTCTTAACTGGAAAAGGCTGCGATGTATTGTGCCTTTTTTTTTTTTTTACAGGAGAGCCAAGCAGCTAAGAAATTTACCCTCTCCCCAGGTTTCATTAACGACATTAAAAAGCCATTTGATATGCTCAAAAGCCATATTTGCCTCTCTTCTGACCAGATCAGCAGTCTCTTTAAATCAGCTTTAAAAGATGCAATTGCCGAGCGGTTGGGCTTTCTGGAGCCCACCTGTTACATCGCCCTTTGGGACACAGCAGGTAGAACTCGGTTTGCTGAGGATCACGGTTTTCCCTGGGGACCCACGGTGCCCGGTGCCTAGTTGGTGATCCAGGCTCCCTGCCTGGCCGAATCCAGCTCCAGGCTGGTCCATGGAGAAGTGGCTTGGGCAGGAAAATATGACCATCCTGGGGAAATTTAATTAAAACCTGACAATAGAAAGGGGAAGTTCTTGACAAGGGGATTATGAAATTCGAAGGGAAGCCTGCTTTGCCACGTCTTGTTGAGTGAATAGCTGCTGGAGTTTCTTGAGTCCCCATAAATGGCTATAATTTGCTTTTCAACAGCTTCTACTAATGGTTTTGCAGAAGTATCTCATTAAATTTTACGGGAGCTTCCAATCTTCCGGACCTCTAAAAAAGGCAAAAGTTACTCTGCACCTTCAGCTGAATGCATGAGCTGATCTCGCCAAATGTCTGCCTCCAGGAAAAAAGTCCTGTGCTTATTTCCTGACGAGTTGTTGTATTCCCAGCTGTGTGGCTCCCCACCTCCCAGCCATTTGGTTGAAATCTGGTGTCCCACGGGGTTGCAACCAACAGATAGTGACGGGGATGCTGGGAGAGGCTCAAGAGAAGGGCAAGAAGCTGATAAAAAGTACTGTACAATCCTCGAGGTGTTGGCCACTTGCTTATTTAGCGTTTTAACACCCGTTGCAAGGTCCTCTGCTGCTGGGTCCTACACCGAGCAGGTAAAAAAGGATCCGCAGCAGCAAAGATGTTGCTGTGCTGAGCCCTGCAGTGCAGACATTGCAGCTTCGGTCCTGCAGCACCATGTAAAACATCCACAGGCGATTGTGCAGGGCTGCAGAGGGCTTGCAGGGGCTGCATGCTCTCACTTCCCATAAATAACGTGCTTGGTATAATAACTGCAGTCCTCTTGGGAGACCCCTAAAAGAGATACCCTGGCCAAACAGGAGCACGGGGTGGTGGTCCAGCAGCCCTGCGGGCTGCTTTAACCAGCTCTTGATTTGCCATGCTAGCTTTTGGGACCTCTCTCCCTCGGGGGCAAGCTCTCTGAAGGATCTGGCATGTGGATCCTTGCAGGCTGGGGGACCACAGCACCCTGCTGCATTCCCACGTGGTCAGAGCCGGCAAAGGGTGAGCCGCCTGTGAGCAGGGAGCTGGTGGCTGTGACAAGGCAGGGTGGTGCCTCTGCAGCTGGAGGCAGGGTTTGGCCATGCCACGCGGCTGCTGGAGAGGAGCCACCTTTGCATTGTCACCGGGACAAAGGGCGAGGAGGACAAGCTGGCACCTGCGCTGGGCTGGGAGGAGGTACCACCAGCTGAGGAGCCAGAAGGATGTGAAGCAGCCCCTGGAGCTCCAGGCTTGGCTGGAACAGCACTGAGCAAAAATGGCACATCCTCTGGAGAGGCAGCACCTCCCAGTTTAACCTCTTGCATGGCCCTGTGGCTTTCTGGTTTTGATTTTTTTTCAGCCTATTTCCCTTTAAATGAAAAAATGTGGGGTTTTTTTTTTTTTTTTAGTCCCAAACTTCCCAAAGGGGCAGAATGGCAAACCCTACCTTAATGCCCATTGTGGCAATGCATGGACAAGAGATGCCAAAGGCCAGGATAGCTTGGTCGTACTATACATACTATACATATAGCCTGTGTAGAGTGCTTTTAGCTGCTGCCTGGCCCAGCACCGGGTCAAATCTGTGCAGTTGACAAAGACAACGGCATCATCATCTCGCCGCTAACACAGGAATGTGGCCCAGCACATTCACCATTGCAGTAAATCAACTTGTTGCTTTCCTTATTTGAGGCTTCCAGCTGGCAACCCTGCAAACCCCCGTGGTTTGCCCTTCCTAACGAATTGGTTTCCAAGCTTTTTTACTGAAAGCTGCAGGATTTGGCTCCTCCGTGCAATTTGCATTCAGTGAGAGCCTCTTGCTCTCGCCTGCTTCTTGCTACCCTGCGATGCAGCAGTCCCGTTGCAGTCTCTCTGGAGCCTGATCTTGGTGGCATGTGAGGTCATTTCCCACAGCTACAGATAAAGCTCAGAGACCCAGAAGGGAGAAACTGCCCATGTTGTAAAACTAGTCCTCCACCAGCATAGCCAAACTCCTGTAAAAATCAGTTCACTTGAGTGGAGAATAGTTATTGCCCTTGATAAGCCTGTAAAACATTTCTGGTTGTTTCTGGATTTCTCTGGTGAAGTTATGTAGTAGAAGATTAAACTCGCTCATGTTTCACCACATAGCTTAAGGAAACTAGGGCAAAAAAAAGAAAGGGGTCTCGGACAGATCAGGTGTGGTTGAGGTGGGAAGCCTGGCTTTGAAGCTCCTGCTTTCATATGATCAGGACCCAAGTGCAGAATAGCAAATGCTGTTGGTTTTTAGCAGCTCTTGATGCGGCAAAATACAGCTCTTGGAGCATGTGGCATTATATGCTCCCAGTAATAAGTATAGCCCAAGGCAGCAGAGACAGCCTAGGTCTCCTGTCCTTCAGTAGCTCTGGCTCTCTCTGATGCCTGGCACGAGGTCGTTCGCTCAGGCTGCTCACTGGCCCCATGTTGTCCAGAAGTCACACATTCAGAGACCTGGTTTCCAACCCTGCCCTCTCTTTCTGAGGTGCTGAGAGATGATCCTTAGCAATCATTGATTGTGCTCCCCTTGATAAGGGTCTTTTGGGGGCAAGGAGTACTTCTTCTGGGCTTGTTGTGTGCCTACACCAGGGGAGGTTTAGATTGGATGTTAGGAAGACTTTCTTCACTGAAAGGGTTATCAAGCGCTGGAACAGGCTGCCTAGGGAAGTGGTTGAGTCACCACCCCTGGGGGTATTTAAAAGACAGGTAGACGTGGCGCTTAGGGACATGGTTTAGTGGTGGACTTGGCAGTGTTAGGTTTACAGTTGGACTCAATGATCTTAAAGGTCTTTCCCAACCTAAATGATTCTATGATTCTACCCCAATAGCAACTTGATCAAGACTGCAAATTTTAGGAGCCTCCATGAAAATGTACCAGGGATGTTTGTGATGTTTCATTCTTCACGGCTGCAATCAAAGCACAATTTCACTGCTGGGTAAGAAGCTTAGCCAGGACCTTGGGATTTAGCCCTCATTGCTACCCCTGCAAATACAGCCTCCGGAGGGACTTCCTTGTGGACGCCCAATCCCAAATTTGGGCCACAGAGGTGTGGATGGCTTTAGAGAGGCTTCTTGTGATGCCTCCTACAAGCTGCCAGAGGTCTGCTGTGGCCAGATGAGGAAGATCTGCCTGAGACAGGTTTCCCCTGCCAAGGAGGACGCAGAGTGGAGCACAAACCAAATCTGCGCCTGGCTGGGTTTTAGTGCCTCTTACTCACATGCTACGTTAGGCAGCAAATCACTCAGGAGTGCTGCAGAAAACCAAAACGTGTGTACCAGGACCATCTACTTCTGCCAAAGAAAACATCGCTGTGTGGCAAATGATTAATGGGAAAAATATTGTACCGCTCCCCTCCGAGCCTCCTCCAGTGGCGCTGCTGCCCTCCCAGGACATGCCGCCACTCGGCAAACGTGGTCCCCTCCCTTGCTGCCCAGCGTGCAGGCAGCCCAGACAAGCATGGGAGGGACTCACAAGCCTTGGAGTCACTATTTCTGATCAAGAAATGGAAAATCCCTTCCCTGGTGAGGTGCCATCATGTCTTCTCAAGACATTTCGAGGTGCAATCATGGCTTGGTCTCACCCACTTTTGCTGGAGACCTCCTGTATGGCTTTGGTTTGGAGAAGAGACACCCTCTGTGGTCTGAGGCTGCTCGATGGCCCTTCTGCAGTCCTTTTCTCCACCGGTGCTGTGTCCAACAGCCACCGCCTGGCCCACCAGCAGGGACCATGATTGCCCGCAGGAAGCCTCCAGGACTTCACCAAAGGCATGGGTTGTACTTTGGTAAGCATCTCCTTGAAAATGGCTAAACCACAGTAAACGTGATTTATAATCAACAGACAGATTTATCGTTCAACAGATTTCTCATCCCACATTTAAAGAACAGGACTGCGGGCAAATTTTAACCCACTCCACCCCAAGCTTGGGTGGAAAGGACAGCGGCTGATGGTGCTCCGAGACAATTTGTGCTGCCACCAGCAAAGCCTGAGCAGCTGTGACATGTCATCCAAACATATCTGAGACTCCACCTTTGCCACGAAAATGAGATTATGGTGGCAATATGTGGTGTGGGCACTAGAAATAAATTGTTTGCTGACTTTTTGTCTGGCTTCTCCATGACTATTTAGTACCATGAAGAAAACATTTTAGCAGGGGTTCCAGCTGAAGTCTTTTGTCTCTCTGTAACTAAGGAAGGGATGCAAACATGGCCTTAATTAAAAGGATTTACTAAGCACTCTTTCTGGGGACAGTCTGTGAAATGGGATTGTTTCAATGGAAACGGAGCAGGGAGGTCGGGTGTGGAGCAGGCGAGAACTAAAAGGATGAAATCCACTGATTTCCATTGGAGAAGGGGGAAAAGAGCAGGGCAGGCTTTGCATGGAGTCACTGTCCCACCACAAAAATCCTCATGAGCGTGTCCCAGGGGCTCCGGGGAGCTTGCCTGGGATGGACAACTTGGCTAAAAATGCAAGACACAGAAGAGATTAGAAACATGCTCATTTGCAGCAATAAGTATGCGATCTTCTCCTTTCTATTATAGACTTCATTTTCAGAGAATGCACCCAAAACGAGCAGATCTAAAATTAAAACAAAATGAAAGCAGTAAGTCAATGATAACAATGCTATTACTCGAAATGGGTTAGCAGCTGGCATTTCTTGCCTTCCTGCTACATCTCCTTAAATATAATCACCCAAAGGGATATTAGGGGCCCAAAGGGACCTTGGGGACCCAACGGGACCACAAGTTCTTTGTAGATTTCTCTCAGGGTCAGGACATCCTCATCGAGCCATGGGTCCAGGCTTGAGGCTGTCCCGACTTTTGGTCCAGCAAGAGCCTGCCAAATCTCTGCGAGGATGCCTCATTCCTCCGCTGTGAAATTACCGCAACGTGACCTCACGAAGGCAGTATTTACACCATGTGTTACGTCTATGAGAAACAGCTGTGGAGAAGCATTCGGCTGTCAGGAAGCCTCATGTTGCTGATGAAGTTTTGGGATGCAGCAGCTTCGGTCGTGTCTTTCTGTTGGATCTTCCTGATCTGCCACCCCAACCTGCAGCCCACTAATAAAAAGAAAACCAGTGGGTCCAGGGTTTCTCACCTGGCTCCCCCAAAGGCAGCACTGAGGACATGGCACAGCTAAAAACCTGGAGCTCACCACTGGCCCTTTGGGCTGCTCCATCCCCTGGGTGCTTGGCAGCACCACCACCATGGGATACGCTTCCTTCAGTCGAACCACAGGGGCCCAGGAAAGATCAGGTGGCCTGGAGAATTTATTTTATGCTTGAGAATGGGTTATATTTGGTTCCTTACCCCAACAGTGGTCTATATACTCCTGCACATGCCAGGGAAGGAGGATGGTGATCTGTCAGTAAAGTACTGGCTTGGCACAACCATTGCAAGAAATAAATGCAAATGGATTTATTTTATGCATTTCAGGGGAAAAAAGGGTCACTTGGAGATACTGGGATTGGTCTTTTGGTTGGTTTTGCAGTGTTGCAGGACTAGGAGTTGGCCGAAGAACACTGTTCCCTCTCTGGGGCAAACTCCATTGTGCTGCTGCGCATGGGCTTGTGAGCACAGGCTTCATTTTCCCTCAGAAACTAGCTGCTTGGGTAACCATGCAAAAGAAAAAAAAAAAAAAAAAAAAGGTGCAGACTGGGGAAAAAAAAGGTCACCTCTCTGGAAGGGACACTTGGTGGGAAGCCAGTTGTGCAGGGCCGGGGCTGGTGCAGAAGCCCCCCGTATGCTGGAGGGTAGGGCTGCTGTGCAGGTTTGGGCTGCTAGATAAACATGGTGTTATACAATGTGAGTACATCTTTCCCTTGTATTTCTTTTCCTTATTTAACCTGAGGATTATTGTGTGTGTTATGAAACCTGGCAGCAGTTAGAAGGAAGCTAAGATCTTGTTTTGTTTTGTTTTTTCCTCTTTAAATTTGACAGCACATGGTTAATGTGGTATTGCAGATGGAAGAAATAGATACAGAGGTGGTTGTTAAGTAAGTATCCAGCCAAATTATTTTTTTGTGATGGGTGGGGATAGGAGATGGATGGTTTTAGCATAGATAAATTTACCGTTCTAATTTGTGCTTAGATTTCCCAACAATTAAGGATTATCCTTCTGTTTCACCTTAAGCGTCTGCTTCTGTCCAACTCCATGAGAATATTGCGTATTCCCCTTCTCGTTCAGATTCTAATGTTACCTTAAATTAAACTTACCTTTAAAATAAATACTGAAATTCTGTGCACCTCATTGCATGAAGCATAAAGTACTGTATTTAGGCATATAACTCTTACTACTTGAAGGCATTCCCTGTTGTCATAATCTGGGATTTTGTATTAAAATGTGTCAGTAGTTTCAGTACCTCCCGCATGAACGAGAATAGGAGCCATCCAGGCAGGAGATCAGACAACCTCAGTCCTAGAAATGGTCCGTCAGGAGCCTCATGAAGCCCAGCAAAAGCAAATGCCATAGCAGAGATGGAGACAGAGCCAGGCTCCTCTCAGAGGCTGCACAGGGGAAGGACGAGGGGCAATGGGCACAAAGTGGAAGATGAGAAATGCCAGCTGGATATTAGGAAAAAATGTGTTCTCCATGAGGGTGATCCAACATCAGAGCCCAGGGAGGCTGTGGGATCTCTGTCCTGGGAGATGCAAACCTTGGCCCTCAGCAACCTGATCTAGCAGGGGTTGGAGGAGGCACCTTTAGAGGTCCCAGATCCAGAGGCTCCCACCAGTCTCTGTTCTTCTGCAATCTATGACGCATCAGGAAAATCCCGCGATCTATTGGTGGAGAAACCAGAGAAGTTATAATCGCTCCTTTAGTCTTGTTCTTAACCAATGTGTTTGTTTTTTCATTGCCAGGTTCACCACGCCCCAGTGCATGTCCTTTCTTTCTGCAGGTCCAACATTTAAGACCTAATTACTTGCCAGTCAAACATCTCCTCATGCTCCGCTCGGCCAGGTGGAGCGAGAGAGGACTGGGTAACCCTCTCTTTCCCATCGCCTCCAGCTGCTGGTCAGTCACCAAAATCCTCCTGAGATGTTTCACCAAACCCACAGGAGTCACCAGCAGGGCTAGTCCTAGTCCTCTGGGCTAGGACTTCAATCAAAGTTTCTGTGCTGACCTGACTAAGCCAATGGGCCCAAACGGGGCCCTGGATGGCTCATCATTAGAAAGGATGAGCTGTAGGTTGTGACGACGGGCTACCAGGGCTGATAAAATCATTCATTATGTAGGGGACCCACGAGGCCACCGTGACCTCACAGACGCAGTTGCGTTGGTCCATAGGGTGTCATGCCCTGGCTTGGGCTGGGTCAGGCCACCCAGGGCTCCACGACGAGCTGTGCTTGGTAGCACAGCTGTGTAACTTGCCATCCTGGAGGAGCGCTGAGGTTTGTGCTCCTTGCTGTACCTCCTGTGCCCCTCGAGCAGGTCCGCTGGTGTGGAGGAAGAAGCTACAGCCGTCAAGTGTGGACACAGGGTGAGGAGGTGGCTGCCTTCTCCACTCCTCTCCATCCTGATGCTTGAAGGGTTCACTCTGTTTTGCTTCCCTGACTGTGGCATCTCTCTTGCTGGCATGGAGATACCAACAACCCAGCCTTGGTGCCTCTTGACATAGCCTCCTCGCCCACCTGGCTTCATCAACAACCCCAGAGCAGGATGTTTCGGTGTTAGCATCCCCAGCCAACCTCAACGGGGCAGCTAGGGATCATTGGAGAGACTCACCATCCAGTGGCTCAGCCCCATCCCTTGCAGACACAAAGCATTGCTATCACCTCTAGACCCACATCAGCCCCCGCAGCGCCAGCATGACATCCCCACTCCAAGATCCACCATGCCCCTGGTCGCAGGGGACCTGCGTGATCGTAGGCACAGACACTGGGAGGTGGGTGAGCCTGGCACGGCACTGTGAGTCTCTCCCCACCTGGGATCTCTGGGTGGGCACACAGATGTCCAACCACAGCCAGCTTGTCTGAGCTAGGTCCTGGGTCCAGCCTTGAGTGTGCGGGGAAAATGGGGAAGGCTCTCACCCCGCTGCGGCCGTAACAAGATGCTTTCCTCCCATCTCTCCAGCGCTTGGCTTCCAGCCCCAAAAGGAAGAGCACTGTGCCAAGAATTTCTACGACCGTGTCCAATGGAGTGAGCTAACACCTGATTTGCCCTTAATTACAGCAGTGGGAATAAGCCCAGGGCAAATGTGAAAGGGTGATGACTGAGTGGTGATAAGGACAAGACTCGTCTGTCATTTGCCATAAGGGCTTGTCCCTAGGGCTTTGTTTCCTATGAAAAATCAGCAGAAAGACCTTGAGGGTGTGGAGAAGCAGCTCACGGGACAGGATGTATAGAAACCCTGCCTTCCCCTCTACCATGCCAACATCTCCAGACCAGAAAGGTCTGGAGACCCCTCACAGCCTCGTATCAGGAGTGACGCGCATGCCGACGTGCTGCAAGGCACCAGGCGATGCAAAGTTACTGCAAGAAGGGAGTTAAAAATAGATGCTGATTTATTCCAGAGCTTTTGTCCAGCCTATTTGTGGACAAAATAACCCCCATTACCTTCTGACCCCTGAGCAGCTCCAGCCGTTCCCACCACCATCGATCCCCCGCACCGTTCCCACCACCACTGAACCCTGCCCCTGCTGCCTGTGTTGTTTTCCCAGGTTGCTACGTTACAAAAACATTATTAAAGAGTGCTGCAACTCCGAGCGGGAGCACCCCAAACCTTCGGACGATCCCTGCTGAGGTTGTTAACAGGGGATTTTTAGGTGCGACTGGGCTTGTTTCTGATCCAGTGGCTTTCAGCTCTTGCTCCAAAGGTGTGCTGCACTTTCTTGCTTTAAACATGTGAAAGAAAGAGAAAGCCATAGAATTAAAAAAAAAATATTTTATTTTACTTTACTTTAAGTTAATTTAAAAAAACGGGAGAGGAAAAGCCCGCACAACGATCGGCTGAAGCACCTCAACAGTTTGCCTGGGATGCTCAGCCCCGCTTACAGGGTCTCCCTGCCCGCGTCCTGCTCGCACAGCCCTTGCTCAACTCCACCTGGTTCGATGCCGGAGCAGCCTTATGCTGCTGGCCATAGATCCCAGATTTCTATACCTTTTTAAATGCTTGAGAAAGATTTCAGAAGAATGTAGTCGCAGGTTCCTGCACCCCACGTTGGAGTCCTGGGGCATCACAGACCGGTGCCAGAGAGGGATATTTTTTAATTATACGATTTGAAAGCCTTAATCTGTTTGGGGCTATTAAATTTGTAACGTGGTGCTTTACGTCCTCCCGGGCTTACGCCTGAGCACGTATTGTTTTAACTCGGCTGCTTCCCAGCCAGCAGAGGCAGTTTGAAGGGGAAACTGGAGTGGGACCGATGGTGCTAGCTGATGAGCTGCTTCTCGTTATGAAATACTGCAACTGGGTGTTGGTCACAGGAAACAAGTCTCCAGAGCAACCCAGGAATCCGTCAGGCGGGTGTTTGCACTTGCTGGACAAACAAGAGGTGGCAGAGTTCTGGCAGAACGTGCCCTACGCACCCCAGCCAAGGGGGCTGAGAAGTTGATTTTTACTGTTTCCCAGCCACTCGCTGTCTCTTCCTGCCAAAACCCTAGGATAAAATAATAACAACAACAATAATAACAATAACAACAACAACAACAGCAACAACTATATATAATTGTATATTCTATATATTTTATAGATTTTTATATATTATATACATATATTTATTAATAATACAAATGTGCGTATATAAATATTTAGTATACCAAAATCTAGAATATATATAGAATATATTTAATTATGTATAGTAATACATATTTATTCATAATATATATAAAATATATATTTTTCTTATATTATGCTAAATATATANATAAATTAATTGGATATAAATATATGCATATTTATTTTATAGATAAATATATGAATATCTCTTTATACAATATATAAAATATATAGGATGTACGATACATATTTTTATATACACACACATATACATATCCAGGAATATTAAACAGTGCTTTCACTAAGAGCAAGACCCAGGGGAAACAAAACTGATGGTAGATCATTCCAGAGAAAGGGCAGACCTATAAAATTAGGAAAAATATTAAATGCTGCAACGTTCACCCCTCTTTTCTCAGCCTTGGGTGCACACCAGGCCCTGCCGGGGCGGCCAGGACTTTCTTTTGGCGGAGCCAAGCCCTCGGGCTGCTCCTGCTCCACCCTTACGCCACAAGTTAGGCTCAAGCCCCTGCTCTGAAATGGCCTCAGAGGGGGTTCCTGGGGAGAAGGGCTTGGGTGTGATGGGGAAGGGGTCTTCCCCTGCCTGGCCTGATGGGGCTGGGGATGCTGCTTCACCTTGCAGGGAAAAAAGAAACTTAGCTGGGACACCACCTTTCAGCTTAACGGCGAAATGGCCGTAAAGCATCTGCATTCCTATCTATATTATTTGGAGAACAAAAAAAAAAAAAAAAGGCTTTTTTCTATTATTCCCAGTCAGTAAATTCAAATGTTCTCACCTTGGCTTTCCAAGCACCTCCTGGCCACATTTCCCTGGCATTTGGGCTGTGTCTTTTCTCCCATAAACACCCAGATTTCCATTACGTGCAGATCCTGCTGACCTTGGGTGAGGCACTGAATTGGCAATAAACGAAGTGGCTGAAAAACAGATGGAGGATGGAGGGAAAATAAATGTCCTTGGTGGGAAACATAATAGGGAGAGCTAAGGAAGAAATAAATGAGAGGGAGATGAAGGGCTGATGCTGGCTAACCAGAAGGGCTTTTTCACCTCCCCTTCCCACCATGCCAGAAAGGAGCCCATCTGAAAGGCGACCGTCCCAGCCAAAACCCGCCGCTGCTGAGCCAAAAGCGGGATGGGGAGAAGGGCTGGAGTAAGGGGAGGACGGGACCAGCTCTTTTGGCAGCATCTCGCATTGGCGTCGGCTTCTCGGATGATGAAACCAAAGGAAATCACTATTATTTTATTTATTTATTTTATTTATGAGGCGTATTTACGAGGCATTTTATTTATGAGGCATAAAAACCAGGCGGCGGTTTGGGTTTGGTGCCTTTTTCCCGTTGTTGCTTACTCTTACGTTTGCGATGCGGTCCAGCCTGATGTTCCTGGAAGATGCTGAACCCCCGGGGTGAGGCGGTGACATCAGGCACGGTGGGATCAAAAGCTTATTTTTTAATTGGGGCCATTTCGACCTCCTGTTGTCGGCGTTTCTATGGCTGCTTACTTAACCCAAAATGTCAGTGCAGACGGACAGGCTGCTGGCACGTCGCTCCCTGTGCATCCCCGGTTGGTGTTTTTGGGAGCAGCGGTACTGGGAGGCTGTATGCATCAGCTTGCCTGCGTCCTGCAAGAAAAACCTCTCTCTCTCATTTTAATCTAGCTCCTGGGCAAGTAGGTTTTTTTTAAATAAGGCCAAGGACATGTGCTGTGCAGCCTCTCCTCTGTCCGTCCTTCAGCTGACACCCGCCGAAGGAATTGGGAGGAATTGCTGGGGGCGGACAGACAGACAGACCCTATCAGCCCCATCAGCTTCATTTCCTTAATCTTCCTAAAAAGATGCTGTCAGAACTCTGGGCACGCAGAGTTTTACCAAAATTTGCCATTTTCTGATGGATTGATTCTGGTTACCTCCATCGTAAGTGACGCAGTGACCTGACCGACACCATCAGTGCTCAGCCTTGATTTTTCCCTTACTTCCATAAAACTCAGTGAAGGAGTGAAGGAGGGAGGGGTTTCTCCTGGTTCCACCACAGTGAGACAGGTCACTGATATTACTTTTATTGCTAGCAGATAAAAAGTTATCCCTGTTTATTACCCTGTAAGTTATGCCTGTAATTATCCTGTAAAAGGATGGCTGTAAAATTTGTTTCGGTACTATCTGGAGATCATCTAGGTTCCGTTTGTGGCTTGCAGGTGTTGGATGTGGGATCGTAGCAGCGCTGAGCTGTAGGAATGGAGCGCCGGGTTTAAGGCAAAGCGTTTTAATTAACAGTGCAAGCACAGGAGTGGGGCTGCTCTTGCATTTAAGGTAACAGCAAGCTCCCACCAACGTCTGGAGATAAGGATCAGGGCTTTGCTGAAGTCCTGGAGTGAATCCAGGACTTTCCCGCTGGTGGATCCGGGGCGGAAGAGGAGCATCTTCGCCGACACAGAGAAGGCAGCGTGCAGCAAGCCGCTGCAGCCGTCTGGCGGTACAAAGTGTGAAGGGATGCTCCCAGGTCAAGTGGATCGGGATATAAAATTCATGGAGCACTTTAGGTCTTTGCATTTTTGGTTTTCTTTAAAGAAGAGAGGCAGAAATGGGCAGATCCAGATGGGACTCCAAAATGAACTGACTGGCTTACCCTGGGGGTTGCCTGTTTTTCCCCAGACTCTACAGGGAGCCTCAAGCACCTGGCTGAGCCTCGGTGCCTGCAGCCGGGAGGGACGAAGCCCACCCTGCCCGTCCCAGGCAAGGCTGCCTGTGTCTCCCACCCATCCATCTCTTGAAACGGGGGTTCCGCAGTACCCCAGCAATTCCCATGCCCCTCTCCTCGTGGAAGTGGGGCACTGGTCTTGTTTGCAGTTCAACTCGGTGTGGATATAAGGGGCAGTTCAGGTATGTTTTGGTGTCCTTATTATTGGTGTAAAGGGCTACACTGAACGATTCAATCATATATTACATACGTTTTTATACACAAGCATATACATATAAGCCCATATAGAGCTGGTGGGAGGGAAGGAGCGCCCCTGCCTCCCTGAAACACGGCAAAGCCGTGCGCACCAACCCACGCCACCACCGAAGGTGGGCTTGGGCCGACACGTTGGTCTGCAGAGGGGCATCGGAGGCATTTCCCTTCCGCAGGCACTGCTGTGGGGCGACGCTCCGGCGCGGACCAGCCAGGCCCTATTGCACCTTAACCCCCACTGGCAAAGCTGCCCTATCCTAGTGTTGGCCAGAGCTCCCTTTCTCTTTCTTTTCCTCAGAAGAGTAGGTATCTGCTCCCAGCCCTTTCAGGCTGCTGCATCCCACCAGCGCCGGACTCTGCACTGTCAGCTCCCGCCCACCCATAAAAAAAAGGGTGCTGCACCTGGTGGGGGCTGGGGAGTGTTTATGGTGGGCAGAGGCACAGCCGTTCCTACCGTAATTGGGTGTCAACACCTTAAAGGAAGAAGCCCAGCCACTGCTGGGAATCGTGTTCCAAGCAAAAAATGGGGAAAATATTAAACAAAGAGGGAAATTACAGCTGACACCAGAAGTGATGCCCTGCCTTTGGCACCTCCTTGCTTGCTGAAGGCGCTCCACCAGCGCGGCGCCTCCCCGGCACTGAACGTTGGACGGCATCCGTGGCTGACGGGCCTCTGGGCCACGGGTGGGGGTGCTTAAATTCACCATAAACCTGATAAATCAGAAATATTACAGACATCTTGCACTGAATTGTCTCTAATCTTGCCTTCAAGGCCCGTTTTTCGAAGCTCCCACCCTCCAACGGCGGATGTCGCGATAGAATAGCACCCGCGGTTCGTTTCCACGCGTCTGGCGTGGGGCTGAAGGCCCTCAGGAGAGCAGCGGGGGGGCATTCCGCACGCCTTTGGCAGGAGAGGTCCCGCGCTACC
>WAAD01033037.1:72530-131129 GCA_013389945.1 Fregata magnificens | reverse complement strand
CCCCCCCCACCCCATTCAGTCTATTTATAAGAGCAAAGTATTTATTTTATTAAAGAGCGAAAATGTCGTCTTTTGTGAAAGGTAAGCCGATGTGCTTTGTAATTTTTTTTTTTTGACTCTTCAGCCGTGTATACATCGATCTCTGCTTTTTTTTTTTGTTTTGTTTTCTTCTCTCCTTTCCAGCAGCCCGGTAGAGCGCAGGCAGCGGTAGGTGTAGCGGCCCGATCGGCAGCCGAGTTGGCGATGTGCAAGGGCTTCCTCAAAATGTTATTCCTTATTTGGGGCCTCCGCCGGTTCTGCTCCGCTCGGTTCGCTTACCTCGGTGGATGCGTGGCTCTCTCGTGCCGTTACAGGCGCACGGTGAAACCGGGCGGTTGTGGCGGCAGGGCTCCTACCCACGGCTGATGCACAGGCAGGATCTGGAGTATACAGGGGGATCTTGCAGGTGCAAATCTCCCCCCTTCGCTAAGAGGTCTGTTAAAGTTGGGGGAGAAAGAGCGCTGAGGTCGAGCGTCTACGTGTTTTTTCAGAGGCTTGAGTGTATTTTGGCGTTTTCTGATCCCCATAGGCTCCGGCGCTCTCCTTTACTCTCCGCATGTGTGAGCGTGTGTGTACGTGGTCTGAGTTTCAGATTCCTTTATTGCGAAACAGGGAACCAGCCCACAAGAGGTCATTTCAGGAAGAAAAATTACTTTGGTGCATTGCTGTGGCACTTTTCTTTCCCTCCTTGCTGATAATCCTAATGGTGCATCTGTGCCTTTTGTAATGAAACCCGTGCCTGTAGGTTTCCTTAATATAAATCCACGCAGGCCTATCAACAAATGTCACAGTGGCTCTAGAAGGAACTTGAGTAGGTCTTTTGCTATATGAACTTGGATGTTGCAGGAAGCCGAGGGTCTTCGCAGGCTTTGGGAAATTGCTGTCGCTCACCCAGTGGGTGTCTAGGACTGTGCAACACTTGCTGTGTAAATGCATCAACTGTCTGCAAACGTCCTGTGGCACCTGGACAAAACGCAGAGAGCTGAAGGGGGGAAGTGTTACAGGCGCGTCGCTCAACCAGCCGCTCTGAAAGTTATCAAGATAACCCCCTTCGTGCTGTGAAATACATTACGAAAATACATGCTGAATTGTTCTTTTTTTAAATGGAATGGGCTTATCTCAGCCTACTGCTGAAGGTAGCCATCTTGCAGGCAAGTGATATTATTTATGAAATTGAAAGCTGGAGAAACATATGTAAAGATCATAACCAGTTTTTAAAATATGACCAAGGATTTGACAATCCTAGAAGCATTTTAAAAAAAAAAAGTATCCACCGTTTAAGTGCTCTTTTTTCAAGCCAATAGTACTAAAACATGTTGCCAATGTCAAGTGATATTTTTAGCGTGCGGATCAGCTGCTAGACTGAGAAATGCAGCTGTGTCTGACCGTAACACCTAAACTCTTGGTGTGCGCAGCTGGCAGGAGCAGCTTCCTAGGTTGCAAACTTCTGAGTTAGCTCAGGCAAACCTGCTCATCAGGAGAGAGTGAGTGTGTATGTTTCACTTCACCTGTGCTTCAGTGCAACATGTTGACAAATTTTACCTCTAGTAGTAGGAAAAGAAAAATGTTTGTAAAGGCTGAGTGGGTATGTTCAGTTCTAAAAATGAAACAAAGTAATATTTATTAGCGTGGCGCATTACAGTGTGGGTATTTAAAGAGATTTTTATCCTCGTCAGGGATAAAAATTGCCTTGAACTTTCAGTGGAGTTGGTGGAAGTTAAGGCATTCACTCTGTAACCCTCAGCACGGAGTTCAAGGACAGAGCATTTAAAGTTCAGCTGCATGTTTTACCTTACTGGCCACCCTTCCTGATTTTTATGCAAGTAGTCTGGCTCCAAGGAGACTTAAATAACTTTCTGCTGCAGGTCTTTCTGTGTGCTTATTTGGATTGCAAAAGTAATTACAGTTCATAACCGTCAGCCCAAAAGTTCCCCAAGTTTTTCATGAGAGAGGGGACGTGCTTGACTCGTCCCGTGACTCCCTCCTGTGCTGAGTCCTTGTATACTGAGTATCAAGGCAGCGAGGCTCTCTTCTGAGTGAATTAATGAACAAAACTAATCAATCTTAATGCACTCTCTGCTTTTAATGTAGAGTAAGGGGAGGGACAGCAGAGAAGAAACACGTGCAAACCCTTAAGTAAGGGGTCACTGCTGTTCTGCTCTTGTGCAGTTTTCCTGAGGACATCGGTCCCTTATTTTGTTTCTGATAGTGTGCAAAGACTTCCTTTTTTATTAGCTTGATCTGATGTATCACGTTTTGTTTTTTCACATATCAGTTATAAAGTTATGTATCATAAACCTGCAAATACTCTGCCATACGCTGTAGCTCGTGCTGTGAGGGCAAGGGGCAGGTTAGCAGTAAGAGCAGAGCACAAAAGCGTGCTAGAAATAACAGTGGGGGCAGGAGGGTTTGAGTGAAACTCCACGCGTCAGACAGCACCATGAGCTTGATTAAAGAGCTCTCCTTTCTCTACTACTTCAGGAAGCACCTTCTACTGAAGACATTAAAATAAGATATCCTGGGTGGTCAGTTTTGCAAAGCCTAATGTTTTCTGAAGCCTCAACGATTTAGTCATGCTCTTCTGTTCTGTGCTAATTTCCGGCGTGGGCCAGTCCCCCGAGAGTCTTCCGCTACCTTATCCCACCCTTTTCTTCCTTCAGATGAGTGTTCAAGAATACTGATCCCATAAAAGTGGGCTTAGGCTGAAATCTGAGGCGTTGGTTGTGAAATAGCTTGGAAGAGGCATTTCTTTTTAAAAATAATCTGGGAGTTTGTGGCCACATGTACCCTTGGAAATCTCTTCCTGCAATTATCCAACACCCCTGTCTCCCATCTGATTTTTAGAGGCGCAGTAACTACTTGTCATTGTAGCCTTAGGAAATTTTCCTTGCCTGTAGGAAATAACTGCTTTCAGATGTGCGGTTGCACTGGCCTTTCTACTTCCTTGTTGCTGCTAGGGTGAAAAGGGAAACAAACCTTCACCCGGGCTGTTAAATTTAACAGGAGCTCATGTTAAAGGACTGCAGGTGTCTTTCCGCTAGCGGTAGACTGGGGTGCGTAAACACCAGCTTCTTCCCCAAAACTGAGCGGCAGCAACACAGGAACAATTAGTGCTGAGTTTGTTTCTGTTTGGAGTGGATGCACCGATGCTGCTGTTGCAGTCTTGCTTTGGGGAGCCTTTAGAGAGTGCTGTAGATCCCCATCCAGTTCAAATCCTGGTGGACATCTCTTAAGATAAATGCTTAAAAGCCTCTGCCTTGCAATGGCACGTTAAAAGCAGAAAAGCTTTGAGTTGCTATTGAGTTACAGTATTCAAATTCTCACGTATGCAGGATGGATACTTCTCCTGCACCGGGCAAACGCATGTTTTTGTGGACTCCAGCCATGTCCTTCCTCTCTCTTTCCCCAAAATAATAATAGTACTAATAGCACTAATAATGCTCTCCCCAAGCAACCGTGCCCTGGCATGTTGAATCTGGATGAGACTGAGTGGTTGCAGTAGTCGTTAAATGGTCAACGTAAAGCCTGAATATCCTCTGTTGCCAGTGAAGGGTGCAGCCATCGGCGCTGGTAGCTTTGGCAGTCTGAGTTTCGGTGAGAAATGCCCCATCTAGCTGGCTGGTCTGCGTGCTCGACACTTGGTGTTTGGAAAAAGCAACAGGTTTGCTTTGCTTCTCTGCGAGGACGATGGTGATCAAATGCATTTAGGATTTGCTCATTAAGTCGTGGAGAATTTATGGTATTATAAAAACACCAACAAACTAGGACATGATCACGCATTTACTTTTATGATGGCTTTTTCTTTTGATTTGTTTGCAATGTTATTTAATCTCTAAATGCTTTTATCTGGCAGATAGAAGTCTTTTGGCTAATATGAGTGAACAAGGTTTTCCTACTTACATGGCAGCCTGGGAAAGTTGCTAGCTGGCTTTGCCTTACTTAGCCTCAATGTGTTTAACAGGACGGATGACGGTCTCTGTTGAATGCTTGATATTTGCAGAGTTTCTTCTGAGATATGTTGCATCATATTGGGAGGTTCACATGTTTTACAGGCTGATGAACTGTGAGAAATGGCCACCGTTGTTGCTGTAAGAGAAGTCATGTATTACAACATGTTGCAGGGAGGATTATGAACATCTGAAAGTATCTTGTAGCAGTTGTTTCTCTGGAATTTTCAACAGTGTTTCAGTACGCATCAACCCAAAAAGTGTGAATGAAAAGACAGTACTTGTAGCAGTTCGGTATGAAAGTATTAAGCCGGTATAGACCTCCTCTTTTTTCTGTAGGAGGAGGTGCTTCCTAATGAAGAGCTGTCCCTGTTTTTATGTATTTGGCCTGGAAAGATACGCCTAACAGGCTTTCAATTATTACCTGTTTTTACTACTAAATGAAGCATTTGATTAAAAAAAGAACCTATTGTTCATCATACAGTTCAAGATGAGCGTTTCCCCTGTGTTGCACCACACACAGTATGTGCACTGCAGCACNTTTTTTTTTTTTTTTTTTTTTTTTTTTTTTTTTCCTCCCCTACCTGCAAAACAGTGCAGTCAGGAAAATGGCTTCTGTGGGCTTCAAAGCAAGGATTAGATACTGTCACTGAGTCTGAGGCTGTGGAATACTTTGCTTAAAAAAAAGAAAATAAAATAAAAACTGTATTAAAATGAACTGCCTCTGGCTTTCTTAGACATTCTGAATAGAATAACCTTTTAATGCATGTTCTAAATACGTAAACACAGGTTCCTCTTCTAACAATATTTTCTGGCAGTATCACTCTGTTCGCTTGCAAAGTTTCCTCCTGTCCCTTTTTGCACTAGTATTCAGGATGTTTCTAAAATCCAGCTATATTTGGCAATACATCGCTCTGTGTTACAGAGAAGTGATTACTTAAGGGATTTGGCAGAAATTAAATTAACTGAGGTCTTTAGAGAACATACTCAGAATGTCTTTTGAGAATGCACTCGCTTCAAATACTTTCTGTTGCAAAATAAAGTCATGTTATCTCCCGTTTCTTTCTGCAATGTGGACTTCACTGTATAGAACATTTGTGGATTTACTCTTTTTCACGTTTATGGAGCTTATCGCTTTCAAAAGCAAAACAAATGCTGAAGTGATAGACAGACTAATTTTCTAGGTTGCTTAGTAACTGAAATGCATGCTGTAGTGTGAAAATACTCATACGATAAAGTAAGGGAATATTTACTGGAGATCGTGTGAAAGGTCACTGTATAAATAATTAAAACATATGTTTTTATTTGCTTGTGTGAACGGAAGGATATCCTCGATCACAATGTTCTACATGAAAGAATTTTTTTAGTGAAAAGCTTTTTCACACTTTTACTTGCTAAAGTATGTTGATGTGGTAGGATGTGAATTCTTTGGCTCTCTAGCAAAAAAAGTGTACTGCTGTGGATTTTTGGACACTTCTTGAGGTGGATCGTTGGTCTTTTGGGACTTTTTTGAGAGAAGGGTTGTTGTTCTGTGGCCCCAATTTAACGTCTGTTCTCCAAGTTACTAACAACAAAAACCTTAGATTCCTGGGGTGCTAGCACAGTGATAAAATGAGACTAGATTATGTGAGTTTATTAATTTTTAAAAGAAAATTGAAGACTTTGTAGTCTAAGTTAGTTTTCTTCTTTTTCCTTTAACTCTTGGTTTTTTACTTTTTTTTTTTTAAGATTTCAGCAAAGCAATGTCTCAAGCTGGCACTTCACAGTTTCAGGAAGTCATCCGACAAGAGCTGGAGTATTCCATGAAAGTAGAACTTGATAAGATACTTGCGACCGCACCCTCAAATGAGCTAGAGGTAAGGAGCATGATGTGGACGCAACTCAAAGCATGAGAAATTAGATGGAGGAAATTGAGGCAAATTTTATACAGGGAGACAAATCACAGAATACCACGATCCTTATTTGTAGGATGTGCTCTGATCCTGCGTGGAAGAATAGCCTGGATACAATGTCAGTAGGAGACTTTCACTTCCATATAAACTGGGTGACAGAGTTATTATTAAGTGTTTAATCATCTTTAGTTATTAAAGGTTCTGTGTAATCTTTAATGGATTACAGAAAGGGAGGGTAAAGCTGTTATCCTGAAGATTGGGCCAAATTCTAATGGTTATGATTTTGACTAAAGACTCATCTTTTAGGTATCCAAGTTGGTTTTGTACCTTGAGTTTTAGTGGGAATGAGCTTTTGGTATCTTTCAGAATTTTACTTTAAATTTTAGCAAGTCTCTGCTTCAGTGCTGATAAAATTACTCAAGTACTTCAAGTTTGTAGAAATGCTTCTGTGATTGAATAGGTATGCATTAAATACCAGCATTAACTAATGCATTTCTTCTTTGTAGCACACTAAAAAGGACCTGGAAGGATTTAAGAAGCTATTTCATAGATTCCTACAAGAAAAGGGACCATCTGTGGACTGGGGGAAGATTCAGAGACCTCCAGAAGACTCTGTAAGTTGTGATGAAGTGACAGTCCCTACGGAACATAAAACTCATAGTCACTACTTGTAGCAAATGACGTAGTTGCCCATAGAATGGATATAACTGCCGTGATTCTGTACAATCATGTAGGACAACAATTTGGGTCCTAACTGAAAAATAATTATTTATTGACATATGTTGTATGTGTTCCCGAACATCAGGTCCTGCTTGACGTATGTATCAAGTTCTTTGGTGTTATGTTGTTAGCTGTTCTTTGAGCAGGGGAACAAAATGGGGCAGATGCCATCTTACCATTTGGTACCTTCTCTGGAGTAAATGGTAACTTGTGTTAGGGGGGAAGTAAGTAGGACCCTTGTTGTTCCCTTTTCCCTCCTGCCCGTGAAAGAAGGTTGTGCGTCTCAGATGAGACCGTTTCCAGCAATCCGTTCTGCTAAATAATTTGAAAGGGACATATGGCAAGTGGGCTGGGTTGTATAGCTCATTTAGCAACTTCTGTAATCTGCAGCAGCTCAGTAAAAGCGAGGAATCTGAAACAAGTAGTTGACTGTGGGGGGTTTTTGAGTGTAATTTTCTAATGTCAGCTATGTTGTTATAACTTATAACCTGCCACTTGAGCTGCTGCTGAAAAAGCACTAAATATTTTTTTTCAGCACTGTTTAGTACTGAAATAAACACTTCCTATTAAACCTAACCCCATTTTATTGATTCATCTGTGGCCCTAGGCTGTCTTTTGACTCTTGCGTAACTAATGGTGTAGTTGTGCTATGAATTCTTGCTTTTCCCAGCGTAGTGGTCTTGGCATATTGTGGGACTTCTGTGTCCTCACACATTAGTGGTTTCTCTTAGCCTCTCTGTGGTGATTCAATCGAGGCTCTGTTTCCAACTGAAAGGCAGGCTGTCCAGTTACTTCCAGAACAGATGCAGTGCTGCTCTCTAAAGCGTTGGAAGAATGATGCTGTTTTAGAGCAAGTCTAGGGTTTTTCCAAGGTTGAGTTTTAACAAGGTTTAACCTTTAACAAGGTTTTCTTTTAACTTCAGAAACGTGTGATGTCTCTCTCTTGTGTACTGTAACACTGAAGTGTTGCTTTGGGGAGAAAAATCCACCTTCAATAAAGAGGCCAAGGTGAGAAATTGGAGTTCTAGGTAACGTGACTTACAAGGAAGGCTAAAGGAAAGGGGGTTGCTTTTAGTCTTAGAGGGGGTGAGACTCTGGGGAGTGGTAAGTCTTTCAAATATGTAAAAAGGTAGTTGCAACAATGAAAGGAATAAACTGTTCTCTGTGTCAAGAAAAAGCCTGGGATTAAATGACAGCAATTTGATGCGAGTGAATGGGCTGCTTTGTGGCGAGGGAGAGCTTTTATCTATTTTTAAAGTTTCACACACCTTCAGCGGAAAAACTTTCAAGTTCTGTAAAGGACAGAGAATTATTGGGTAGGACATTGGGAACAGATGTCAGACCGGAGGGCTATAAGACACTGAAATAGGCTGATGGGAAATTCCCATCCAAGGCAAGCTCTTTAAAAAAATAAGTTAGACAAAGGTCTAACTTAAGGTCATAGAGGGCTGAAAGGAGGGCATCTCTCTTCTTCCTTATGGCCTGCACTGGCTCATTCTCATCTCTGTCCCTTAGCTATGTAGCAACTTTTCACCANNNNAGCAACTTTTCACCAAAAAGGGCGGGGGGGGGGGGAACCAGCCCAAAACGGAAAGACTTCTGCAAAATCGGGTCACTTTGACTTAGGTGAGATGCATGCGTGATCTTGGAGGAAATTTTGCTTCCTAGCGTGAACTCCAAATCAAATCGTCATACTTGATAAATGTCACAAAAGAAAGCTAGGGAAAACTACCCACAAACAAATGTCCTTCCAGCCCTCCATCACTTCATAATAAATATCTCTTGCTTTAGGATTCCTTGGGTAAGATGATACTCAGAGACTTCCTGATCTGACAGGAGGCGGGTTGAGTGCTCTCAAAAACTGAGAGCAAACTTAACTTTCTTGAGTATTTTCTTTTCTTTTTTTGCTGACCATGAGTTCCATTTTCCTGCCAACCTCAAACCCTGCTTGTATTTATCCCACCTGTAGCACCTTTTTAATATGTCGGTCACGTAGGGGATATACCGTGGAAAGTGAAAGATGTCTTACGTGAAACGTTTTTCAGGTGACCTGCAGTATAACTTCTCCCAAATTATTCTTTGCTGAGGGGTATGAGTTGTGGAATTATTAGGTAAAAATTGGTTTATTCAAGACCAGAATTCCAGAATGATCTGTGTAAGATACAGTAAGAGCTTTTAGAAGGGGTAAAGAGTGATAATTTTAGAAGGGCTTCAGAATAAAGACTGCAGTACTGAGTTCTTTGGGACAGGTATCCATCTGTGAATATAACCAGGTTTTCTCTGAGCGCTTTTGTTCAGCTCTAGTTGAGTTTTTTCTTTTCCTAGCTATAAAAACCTCATGGTGTAGTCTCCTCCTGGTCTTGTTAGAACAGCACAGAAGATGGTACAAACAAGACTCGTGTAGAAAGTTGGTTGGTAATCTTGCAAGTGATGTATAATTGCCTGTTTGGACAACCTTGTTTTATGAGGTGGTGGTGTGCTCAGCTGCTTTTGAGAATCTTGCACTACAAGTATCATGGCCTAGAAAGCAACGACCTGCTCTCTCCAATGTGAATTTATTTGCCTGTGATTGTTTTGAAGAGTTAGTTTGCTGCTTGATCAGTCCAAAGCACTGAGAATTCTGGCCTGTGTAATCTTTAGCTGATACCTAGTAGAGCTCAAGGCAGGTGTTCAGGTATATAAGTGCATGTGTGTGTGTGTGTATACATACAGACATACACGTGTGTGTCTGTCTATTAAAAAAAGTAAAGGCACCCAAAAAATGTGCCAAAGTGTGGGGTGGTAGGGGGGTTTTTTTGTCTTTGTTTATTTTTAACAACTTAAAGTTCATGAATAGTTTATTGCATTTATAGGCTTTGTCTTTTAATTTTCTATTTTACGTAAGCTACTTCTGACTTTCAGATTAGGTCGGAAAGGTGTTTCAGGCTTTTGCCCAATGTCATGGGACTGTGCTATGCAGGAGCAGAATTTCTGATCAGACTTCCATGGGTCATCTAATGTGTTATCCATTGTACTTGTTCTTTGAATGTAGTTTTCTATTCTTTCCTGAAGCATCTACTGGCAAGTAAAGGCTCCTGTCAGTAAATTGAAACAAAAATGATTGCCTTGTAATATTCCTCCATTTTTCTCTGCAATGGGAGATTTCATCCCTGACCTCCATGTTTTCAGTGTAACAGCTAATACCGACGGGCAAGCAAATTGTAAGCTCCAGACAACGATAACAGAAGATTAAACCCATTTCACACTATATTGGTAAACTTCTGACTTGTTTTTTCCTTCCAGATGCTTTGCTTCCATGTGTCCAGAGGCTTACAGTGATAGCTGGCATAGTTAGGACCCATTACTGTTACAGTCTTCAGAGAGGAAAGTGTACTTAGAGTGCTGATTAACAAGGAGACGAGGTAAAGAATGTGGACATGGCAAGTGTAACTTAATCCTGTTGATGTAGTTTGCAGTGATCTGTTTGTTTGAGTTGGAAGCAATAGCAAAGTCCTGCTGGGAGGCCTCCAAGGGAACTGCAGTGATCAAGTTAACCTTAGAGTAGCGATGCAAAACCTCATCTACAATGTAAAGAGAGCGTCCAAAGCAATGAGAGTGTGAGAGGAGCTTTTCTATTAGGGGTTTTGTTTCCCTAGTGGTCAGAGTCTTGTCTGCGGCTCAAGTTGTCATCTCAATGAACCATATCATGAAGGAAAAGAAAGAATGTCATGCTCTTACTCAAAAGCAAAATATCTTCCTAATCTTCAGCTCTGGAAACGGGTTTTAAGGGTTCACTTGGTGCTATTTCTAAAACTGTCCCTTGGTGCTGAGTAAATATGTCCTTGTTGTTCTGTAAGTAGATATTGACTAATATGGGTGTATCCCTTTCCAGTCTCCCCATGATGACAGCCCTGATACTCATTTTGTCTGTCTCTGACAAACTCTTCCAAACTTCCTTGCAGTAGAAGTATGCTGAAATCTATTAGTCAAACTCCCAACGTTGCCTCATGCAAACTGTTCTGAAAATCATTTCTGTGACATTGTCTGCAAAACCAAAAGAAGCTAGATACGTCATCTTAGAACAATCCCAAACCACAGTTTTGAGACATGTCTCAAATGCGTAACACTGTAGTCATGCATCTGTAAGCCGTGTCATTCCTGCCCATTTTTGTTCCTGAAGTATTTCCCCATCAGCGCTTACTTGTAAAAGTCCACTGTTCCAAACCCTTAGAGCAAGAATTGATTTTTATTACTGTTGAGCGCTTCTTATGCTCGTGTATACGCTGATAGGTGATGAGGTAGTTCTGCATATTAGTGCCTGCACATGACTGGAACTGCTGGATGATGGCACTGGCATCCAGCAGTCCTGATGCTGCAAGGATCCTACTTGAATATGAGTTCTTGACATTTGTTATTCCCTGAATTAAAGACCCTTCAAGAGCCAGGGCTTCGTTGCCAAGTTGTCATTTCCGATGCCTATGCCAAAAGAAACTGAAATATTTAGCGAGGCTGAGTTATGAATTTTGTGTTGTAGCCGATGCAACATCCAGTGAACTAAATCCTTGATGGAGGGCCTGGATGGAACCGTTAACTTCATCAGGATTTTACTCTGAGCTGCATAAGCTAGCTTCAGACACGATAGCGAAGGCATAAAAGGGTATTTGGCACTTCAGCAAAAGCAAATGATTTTGAGGCAGTCTGGCCCTGAACTGGGTGGCAGACTTTCTTCTTTTTGGAGAACTAAATTGTGAGTGATGCAAGAAGAACGTAGTGAGACTTGAAAGTTGAAATCATTTTTTTGGCTGTTCAGACGGCGTCTGAACATTGTGGGTGTGACTCGCATCCCACCCAGCTAAAGCTCAAACCTAAATGTTTTAAATCCATTTGCAGTCTAATACGGAGCGGTATCGACCTTAGAGTGGACAGGAAGTGATGGCAGGGAGTAAGGATCTAGTCACGTTTCTCTCCCAAACTCCACCCAGCACCAAGTATAAATTGCTCTAGATCTTGTTGGATAGTGAATTGTTAGTTAAGCTTTCTGATGTACCTTCAGTACATTAAAATCAGTGTTTGTCATCTCTTTCTTAATGAGAAGAATGGTTGTTTTTAAGGGTGTCTACCCAGCATGAACAGAGTCTTTGTTGTTGACAAAACACAGTGAGATTCTGCTTTTTGCACGCTTCTGTTCCTGAGAAGTTCTAGGAACTTTGGAGTGAAGTTCCCACATATGTCCTCTGAAATGGCAGCACTGTGTGGTTTTTTTGGGGAGCAATCTTACATTGACAGCATGTAGCTACCCCGACCCTTGAGTAACTAATTTCAGTATTGACCTTTGGGAGGGTGTGTGGGTATGGGGATCGTAAGGATCGGTGTAGTTACAGAGTAAAAAAAGTGCTTAACAGTTTGGGCAACAGTCTCTTCAGATAAGGACTGAGAGAATGTGCGCACGTGTGTTAATTCTTCTCAGTGTGCACTTGGAATTGGATATCTGCCGTCGGTTCCTACATTCGTGACCCCTAGTGCTGTATCAGCTGTCCCTGCCTTTCTGACAAATCCATGCTGGTAACTTTCAGGATCTTTTACCTTTGATAGTTTGTTCAGATGCATCCTGCAACACTAAAATGCTGTATCCGTGTCCTACCTCTCTCATTTATTCTGCATGTTTCCTTTTGAAAATACAGCAGAATAAATGAACTGTGGATAGAATAAACTAACGATGAACAGATGGTATTCCTGAACGGATATGCATTTGGAATGAGAGGGATTGCACTAGATCAAAAAGCGCCAGTTCTGTTTGATTTTTGCATATTAACATTCTGCAAACCTGCTTATATCAAAGATCCTTGCGTAGTATCTAGAAGATTGCTAAAGGACTTTCTTGTATGTAGTCATCCTTTTAATGGAAAGGGATACATGAGATGCAAAGGATTTTGAGTTGTCCTGCATGAAAATCATTTTACCTCAAGTTTTTAGAACATGCCTCTGTTATTCTTGTCTAGCATGGCCATAGCTGTTGTAAGGTAGTGCTTAAGGTCTAAATTATCTTTGTGAGAGCTTGGCATGACTGGTGAAAATGGTGCAGTTTCCAGCTGGAACTGGAATAGTGTAATTCTTTGTATCCTTCCTTTCTCCATCGTCCCCCAGCTTCCACTTAGCAATAAATCTCAAATGAAAAAAGTCCTGTTCTGTTAAATGTTCCTTTGACTTGTTCTGTCCTCTGGATCTGCAATGAGTAGATGACCGGATCTGACGTGCAAACCTGTTGCTACAGCTCAGCTTGAAGCTGTGGTTTTGATCCAGGGGTTACTGGCCTCTGTGACCTTCAGATTCTCTCCCTCGCACCTGCTTAATTCCTAATAGCCTCAGAAAACGTTCATGGCAATGAGCGTGTGTGGCAGTATTAATGCCAATGCAGCAACCATCCTGCTCTGGAGTGCCTGAGGCAGTGATCTGTGGGAACAGGTGAAGTCGTCTTATTTGCCACGCAGTCCTGTTAGGCATTGCTGAAGTCTTCACACAGAAAGTGTGGTGGATGTAGTTTTAATAGGTGACTTTCTGAAAGATGCAGGCAGTGCTGCTGCCCTAGCTTTGGTATGTGTTATTTCAGTCGTGCTGATGTGCTCTGTTGCATGAACGGAGACATCTGGGGATGCTAAGGCATCGCTGATGCAAGATCAGTCTAGCGTGTGCCTCTTTTTGGTTACAGAATTGCTTGCTGATAACTAATTGCTAGAGCTGTTGTTGCTGCTGTCATTGTGCCGTGTTTTGCTTAGGTCAGTTGCTTCTGTTTTATGGAGGGCATGCCATGCAGCAGCTTTGGGTTTATTGGTGACAAGCTCCATAAACCTCCAGTGTTTTCAGGTCAGCTGTAGCTGATTGGCAATCCCTTGGGGCACGGTTACATGAGTGATAAAGTTTTTATTTGTTTGTTGTGAAGATTGCTGTATAAGCTTCCCTTTGAGTAGACTTCATAATCTGGCCTTTTTGTCCAATTAAGGAAAGCTACTGTATGTATAATCTGTTTTCCCACTTTCTCATACCCGAAGCAGCTGACTCTTCTAGTCCTTATTTCCTGTCATCTCTGAATATTTTCAAGAGAGCCTTCTCTAGTTCAGAGTATGCCTGTCTGTGTACACACAGCACATGCGTACATGCTAAGCCCTGTATGTATATGTTCTGTTTTTTTTTCCCCCCCCCCCTAAATGTTAGTCTCCTAGTTCTCTGCATCTCACTTCCTGGAAGGAATGAGCTTCTCAGCTAAGTTATAAATAAAACAACTCTGCAGACTTGAAAGCTTTCTCTGTCTTAATTTAGCTGAATAACTCTATTGCCAGTCATAAGTTTCCTGATGAAGGGCTGTAGTGTTCCTCTGTAACATAAAGTGCTTGTGTGGACAATCTGAAATGGTCCTTTTTGAGATCGGTAGATGTGAGTATTTAGGAAGTGGCTTCGACACGATGTTTGTCTAGGTTGCCACGGCTGCCCCAACTTAGTAACCTTCTCATCCCGGTATTCTTTCAACAGTTGTTTATGCATGTGGCAGAATTATGTTGGAAGCCAGAATAGATGCAAGTCACAAGTATTAGTAGCTTAGTAACCTTTGGATGACGTGAACACAACACAGGGCTATGCAGAGCAAGCTCTGCTTGCAGCCAAGGAAGACCGGTATTTGAGAATGCCTAGAGAAATGTAGGCTCCTGCCATCGCTAAGTGGAGAAGAGCCGGGAGGGATATTTCCTTCAGACCTCACAGGTGGATAGGTCCAGTTTCTCACCTTACAGCTAGTCTTCCTTACTAAGCTGCTGTTGTTGATCTGCCTTTTCCAGTCCTCCACCTCCCACCACTTCTGGTGTGGGGGAAGGAAGAGTACAAGCCCTGTAGACATAGTGCAACCATTAGTAGGTTTGGCCTGCTTCTATTCCTCTTCATCCCTTTAAGGAGCAGGAAACATCAAGGCTGGTGTGTTGCGCATCTTTGATGCGGAGAACATGCAACTTCAAAACCAAGCAAATCAACAGCTACTGATTTGTTTCAATATGTTCTTCATCTTCCCCATATAACATTACAGCTTCATATAAGTGCAGATGTTGCTGTTTACGTACCGAAAGTCTGAGTACAGTTAAACTTTTAAAAAATATTTTGTGGGTTGTTTAGACTTTATGAATGAATCTTCTGCATTAAAAGAGGCGCAACAACAGATTGCTGCCTAAACACCCAAACAAACTCATTTTGTCGATCTCCTAGGATGCTGAGCTCCCAACTTTACAGGCACAAACCCAAATGGAAAAAAAAAAAATCTGTTAAGAGCCTTACCTCAGAGAGACCTAAGGGCAGATGCTGCTGGAGGAGCTTGTGGTTAGGAACTGGTGCCCAGTCCCCAGGGTGCAGCGCTGCGGCGCAGGACAGAGCAGGCTTGGCGTGGGGCAGACCCGGGTGTAGGGCCAGATCCTACCACAGCCCTCCTGGGAGCTGCTGCCAGGCTGTTCCCCTCCAGGAAGGCTAGGCATTTGGGCTGCACCGTGATGGGGCTTTTATCCCAGGGCTCAGTCACACCCGAACTGCTCTGGAGCCATGTTTGGCTGCTCCCGATTTTGCTTATCCTGGGTTACACATCTTTTAAGCCTTTACTGAAGCAGGACTGTGGAGATGCTTCCAAAATGCTGCTGTTAAATTTAAAACGCAGGGAGGAATGTTTCGATAAGATGTACTGGTTTGACATTTCTGTTACTGGGCATCACTGTTATCTTCTCCGAAGTCTCATGCCCGAGTCCAGTGGTAGAGTTTTGTACTGGAAAACTGACAGTTTGCTTGGTCTTTTATTTCCTGCTATTTCAGCTCTGGTTTAGGGTCTTTTGCCCCGCTGCTCTGGGACTCCATTCATTTCTAGCTGTCAGCTTATCTTCCACCTTCTTCCTTCTTATCATCCTCGGCTGCCTCTTTCTTTACTTATTTCAACCTTCTGTCATCTTTGGATGATGCAATTGAGTAGAATTTATAACCTGGAGGCAGGAAGCTGCGCCAGGGTTTGGGGTAGCAAAGGGGGAGTGGGAAGAGGCTGCAGTTGGCCAGAGATCGTAACGAGCAAATCTGAGGGAGGCCATGGAGAGAAAAAAGCAAGGCAAAAATGGATGAATATTTCCCTTCTGATCACAATATTTCATATCCTGCCTGTGTTTCTTGGAGTAATACATGGCACAATCCTGTTCTCTAGGCACTGTGACTAATTGTGAAGATGTGTTTGTGATTAGAACAGTTGTTTAATTTCTTGATACTGCTAGATAAAGAACCTTTTTGCCTAAAATGAATTATGTCACACCCTCACATGAGAAAGCCGGAATGGGAAGACTTTACCATGTTGCTTCCTTAGCAAAGTGGTCCAACTGAGATACCTTTCAGTAACATATTAGGTCTATAATAGGAATTTGCATAAATTATTCATAATGAGTTGTGAAGTTATCAGTTAAGCCACACATTTAAAGCTGTCAGCCTTTTCAATGAAGGGATCTTGCAGAGCTGTTTTTAACCAGCTAGTTAACAAGGAAGGAGATTGTTTTTGATTCTCAGTTCAAGGTAGCAGAAATCCAGCGCAATCGTTTTGATTTAGTATACTTTTAATGTGGGTCACTTGAGTTAATGCATTATTGTCTAAGTGTTGTGTTTTATTTCATAATCTTATGATACAATGTCGAAACTGAGACACTGTCTGCCAAACTGCTGGGACCCCCCAAAACCTTGTTTGAAAGCTGTCTCTCTTAGATGTGTGAATCAAATTGTGGTGATGTAGGTAAATTTCTAGGGAACAAAGTTCTGGTTGTCTGAAGGTTAGCATTCAAGTTAAAGCCTTGGCTGGCAATTTCCACTCCCTTGACCTTTATTGATCCATGCAGATTTTACTGACAAATCTGTGTGCTTGTCAATGATTAAATGGCATGTTGTTTCTATGGCTAGCGTTCTCTCTAGATTAAGTGGGAAATAGCATGCCAACATTACCTGCTTTGTTTAGTAAGTTAATTTCTTTCTCTAAGGAGAACTTACTATTAGCAGATGCCTGCAGCAGTGATTGTGTTCCTGCTTGCTGCCTGAGCCATGATAATGTCACGTTTACCTTCTAGCCTGCTGAAAGTGAAATAAAAACTGTTTAACTACCATGTCTGCGACTGTGACTTAGTTGGAAAGCGGTAGCTTAAATACGTAAGATTTTCCTTTTCATTCTTAGTCTTACAAACTAAATTGTTCTTATCTTGAATGCGACGGTAACTTTACACTTAGGATAGTCTGTGCACTACTCCTAAAGCCCCTTACCTGCATATGCTCTCTCAGGGTTTTTTGGCATAGGGAACCTCTACTGCTTTTGAAGTACAGTTAAGTCTGAACTTACTTGGTAGGTAGGAATGCAAAGAACTTGGTTAAGAGCATGTAGATGGAAACGTTTCTATCTTTTAATGCGTTGCGTAAATCTTAGTTTAGGATCATGAGTGAGTATGGATGCTACCTTTTCTCCTGGGAACAGTATGGCCTGGGGGTACCAGTATTCCCAGTACCTGCCAGCAACAAGCAGCAAAGTTCCTGGCATTTGTGCAGAATGTAGCTTTAAAAATTGCATTAAAAGAAAGTAATTACTAGGCTTACTCGTCAAGCCTCATAATTTTAGTTGCATATCTTTGTTTTGATGGGTACATATCACAAAACTATCGAAATTTGTCTTGTTTCCCAGTAACACTGCCCACTGAGCCAAAAATTAAGTCACAACATTGACATATATTTCCAATGTTCAACAGCTAGAGTCTTTCAACAAGGAATCTGGTGCTATTCTTATATTTAATGTTTTCATATTAGTTAAAAATATTTTAGTGAGGAAGTAGGGCTTTCAAGTTAAGTTAATCGCTTTTTTGGAGTACATATCTTACGCATTGGGAAATTTTTCTAAACGGAATGAGTTTAAGCAGTTGCATCGAGATGTTCCTCCTGGGCCAGTTTCCACTGTTTGAGTAATGAGACTTTAGTTAGTCATTATGCTGTAACTTGTGGAGTGATCTTATCTTTAAATATATACCATAAGCCTTCCAGATCCTGCATAGGGCAGAATTTCCCTAATGTGAGGGATCTGCTCTAATCTGCTGCCTGTGGTGTACTGGAATGCTGGAATTGTGCAAACTCTCCTCTCTACCCCCGCACATCCGAGTAAGAAATATGACTCTTGTTCCAGTGCGATGTGAATTTCCATTTGAACCCCAGCCTGACTTGCCCAAAGCAAACACAGTTCTGAAAACTACTCTGTATGTATTTGTTTTTGGAAATCAGCTGTGGATATTACACACCCCATGTAGAATACATGTAGAATACACACAGCACTGAAACACCAAGGCTTTTCTTCAAAGGAAAATCTCTAGAAGGGCAGACTAAAGGATAATTGTATTGATTTTGCTCTAACAGTTTTGGCATGATACTTGCTGTTGCATTGTTACCTTTGTTTCTTTGATTTAGGTGCTTTGGATTAGGAGACAAGCAATGCCTAATGCAAGGCACGCTGTCATTACAAGCCTGATTTTGCTCTCCATCACTAGCCCCAAATGTAGCCCATACTCTGTTTTTTAAACCTGTAGGATATAGCTGTCAGCAAGGTAGAAGACTTTCTGCAAGGTGCAATGTGAGCTGGATGAACACATCCTGAAAATAGCAGGATAAGAACTAGGAACTTTATTCCACTTTGTGGCATGCTGTTGGGAGAGATGAATTATTATATTGGACTAGTAGTTGGAATAAAAATTGGTTTAAACTGAGTCAAAGAACCAACCTTTTGCCAAGAACGTTGTCTCTGACAACCTCAGAGCAAAGTATCAAAAAAAAAAAAAAAATCTGCTGTGAGTTTCAGCTGCTCAGGGAAGAAGAGTTTTACGTCCTGCATGCAGAGCCTGTGTTCTTAAATTGTGGTCTGGCTGAAGGGGGACATCTTCCTGGGGAAGTGAGTTAGATGGCTCACCCAGAGACCCCCTCTCCTGCAAGGCAAGAGGAGGGCGATAAGTGGCACTACTGGCCTGACTTCGTCCATACTGTTGAGTAAGTTTCCTCTACCTGGAAGAGCAGACAGAGACATTTTTTTTTTCACCTGGATGAAGCTGATGGTGACTAGTGTCACAAAGCCTATAGAACTTCTCAAGAGAAGAGGTTATTATAGTAACAAATTGGGTTGTTTGTATTGTAACAGATCAGGTTATTGTAGACTCATTTTACAAATGTTCTTTAGTGTCATAAATCATATAAACAAGTGTGGGTATTGTTGCCAAATTTTAAGTTTTGAAAGGTTTTAGGAGAAAGCAATTTCCTTCCAAATATCTGACTGCTGGTTGGTTGGTTGGTTTGTTTTTACAGATCCAGCCCTATGAGAAGATAAAGGCCAGAGGACTGCCCGATAACATCGCTTCTGTCTTGAACAAGCTGGTGGTTGTGAAACTAAATGGCGGCTTGGGCACAAGCATGGGTTGTAAAGGCCCAAAAAGTCTTATCGGGGTGCGGAATGAGAACACCTTCTTGGATCTGACAGTTCAGCAGATTGAGGTAACTTTTGGTGGGCTTTTCTTTCCATGTTGGAGGAAGCAAGACACACTGAGTTTCTCCTTTATGACCGTTTAAGAGAGGTCACAGTGGGGGCTTGCCAAAAGGAAGAGGAGAGGGAAATGAGGTCTGGTCACAGTGCTAGTGGTGAAGTGGAGCATTGCTTTGGAAAGGATAGGCATGAAAGGGACGGAGCAATCGGCGATTGAACTCTGTCCACTCCACATGTTAGCACAAGCGTAATTCAGCCTGTGCAAACCAAGCCAGACAGTGGTGATTGTGTCCAGAAACACAAGCAGTCAAATTGTAGAGCTGGCCTGGCATGGCTAACTCCTGGGCTTGTTTCTGACTCCTCCAGGTGCAAGTTTAAGTTTAGCTTTTTAAAAGCTTTTTTTATGTGCATTAGAAGAAAGCTCTTCTCAGCAGCTCCAAGTTCCTTGTTGAATTAAAACTCTCATGCTGGAAGTGATTGCTGGCATTTTCCTCTGGAGAAAGAAAAGTAAAATAACAGCTGCTGGTGTTGAGAGAGGACATTTCAGCTTATGTTTTTAATGCAGAATATTCCTCTTTCAGCAGATAATTTTTAAGATGGTCATTAGAGTAGGAAATTGGGTGTGCCTGTTCCATAGTTTCTGGAGCTCCAACAATTTTTGCCTCAGTGTGGTGTGTTTGTGTGGAGTGACTCTCCCATGTATGTTAGACAGGTCTATAGCAGACTTAAATTTATATCCAACTAATGCAGTCCTAATCCTTTGGCGTTGCGGGCACTTCCTCAAAAGGGTCATTGTGGAAGTCTCCGACTCCTCCAGAGGGTAATGATCCCAAACAATCCCCAGCAGACGAGGGTGATCTGATACACAAAGCTTAAAACTCACTGAAGTATTTTTTTTTTTCTGCACACTCTATTTTTGGTGGAACGCTGTTGTGTTTTCCAATTTTTGCTTTTGCTGTGCTGTGCACATGGAAATGCTCTTGTGTATTTCAGCTCCATTCTATAGATTCCCAAATAATTAACATGGTGACATTTCATTCATTATGTACTCTTGATACTATTGTCCATCTCATAGCCTGCCAAGGCGGCTCAAAAGTGCTTACTGTGCAGAGAAGGTTTTGAAACTTCACCCTGACAGACTTTAACAATTTGAGGGAAAACATGCCTTTTGTAATCAACAGTAGCCTAAAATTAAAAATAATAATTTTGTGGTGTCATACTTTTCAAATTTTAAATCTCGATGCAGATTTAAGAACAAAGATTAATGATACATTAATTTGTTTTCCTTTACCTGATTTATTATCCTTTCTGTCAGCATAAGCGCATCTCTCTTTTTATCATCTCATGCGTTTATTATTTCCACTCTGTTTTATCTAATTTCTTTCTCCCAAAATCTTAGGTGTCAGGAGTTAAAGCTATTAATACGTGCTGAATTTACCATTTCTCTCCCATCTCAGCATTTAAACAAATCCTACAACACTGATGTTCCTCTTGTTCTCATGAATTCCTTCAACACCGATGACGACACAAAGAAAATCTTGCAGAAATACAGTCACAGCCGAGTGAAGATATATACCTTTAATCAAAGCAGGTATCAAAAAACTTCTCCACTTGGGGTGAAAGGAAAAACTAGCTTGCATTTGTCCATATTCCAAATGGTGGGGGTTTTTAGTTTGAGATGCTGAGGTAGCACCGGTGTCTTCTGTACCCATGTTCAGTCTCTATTTTGGGCCTCTTTGAAAGACTGAAACATCAGGGTGTTAAGCAGAGTCAAAGGCAATGTATTAAAATTAGGGAGAGGGGTGTGGGGGGGGGACAGTTTCTAAGAAATGTATGAATAATGGTGTACTGGACGCTGGCCACTTGATTCCTGAATTTGCTTTTAGGGTACCTGGGCTCTGGAGGGAGACAGAACATGGCTTCCTTATCAAGAACAAACTCTAATCTAAAGTGGCTGATGATGTCAGAGGCATGCTTGGCATGCTCTGAACCTGCGTGTCAGAGGAAAGCTGTTTTACAGCATGGTCGGAGAACTGTGGCTTTAAATCCTTGAATGAGAGATTGCATTCTGCAGCTTCTCAGTGACAGCTCAGTATTTGGATGGGTGTTTCAATTCAGAGTACTTACACTAACCTAGAAAGCCTATCTTCAAAAGCTGTATGAAAAAGCCCGTGTAGTTGCACCTTTACTGTTGTATTTTGTTTTTCTTTACACTAGTCCGACATTGCTGAGAACTTAACAAACCCCATTGTCTTCCCAGGTATCCTAGAATTAACAAGGAAACTCTGCTGCCAATAGCCAAGGATGTGTCTTACTCGGGAGAGAATACGGAGTGCTGGTATCCCCCAGGCCATGGAGATATCTACGCCAGTTTCTATAACTCTGGTCTGCTGGATAACCTTATCGGAGAGGGGAAGGAATATATTTTTGTATCCAATATAGATAACTTGGGTGCCACTGTGGACCTTTACATTCTTAATCATCTTATGAACCCACCCAATGGAAAACGCTGTGAATTTGTCATGGAAGTCACAAACAAAACCAGGGCAGATGTGAAGGTAAAGGGAGATAGTTGTGCAAGTCTGTCCGGTTGCCTGGCATGTTGGTGAAAATCTCAGCCTCTTGTCTCTTCTGTATGCGTGAATTCAGACATTAAATCTTCTTATAGCTATTTCAGGCACCATTTAACACATCAGCTGTGATCTAATTTGAGATGCACAAAATCAGCAAGTTTATGAAGTTCTAATTCATGGAACAAATCGGATCTAGGTTCTGGGCAACAGCGGAGAAGGACAGCCTGGACTTGACTGATTGATTACTGAAAATACAAGCGATTTCTGCAGGGTGCAGGTCACAACCTCCATACCTTCTCCAAACTGTCACTTACACAAGGGAGATATTTGGGGGTGGTAAAAGTAGAGCACTGATGGGTGGGATACAGCAGTTGTATCTCTACTGACTGAAAACTGCCTAAGCTACTCACCCAGCCAACAAGGTGTGCATTGCACAACTCAGCGTGGCATGGCTGCCAATCTGCTCCTGCCCTAACCGCTTGACTTTGTACAAAGTCCAGGTTTGACAGCTTGTGAAATGTTTATGGCACGTATCAAATACATCTAGCGTGCAGTAATTTGTCCCGTAACTGTATTTTGCCTCTATCCTTTTAAATATGAGGATGGGGAGGAAACGTGATTTTCTCTGTATTCATTAGAAATTCTAAGAAAGCTCTGACTTAGTCCTATAAAACCACAGAAATGCACTGTAAGAATACAGTTCAGGTTACTGAATTAAGTGCCAGAAATACAGAACTTTTTTTTAGAATTTAATTTAGATTTTGCTCTGTAATCTGGCAAAGTACTGCTGAAGGTGATCTTTGACAACAGCAGCACTTGGAAAAGATTCTCAACAACTTTCGTGACAAGAATTAACTGTCTTGGAGTGCTGAAACATGATCGTTTAATAGTTCTGACTGTACTTTAAACATACTTTATAATTAGTAACCCGGTAGCTGAACACAAGCAACGTGTTTTCACGGAGGTTCAACTTTAAATGCCAACGAAACAGTGCGTCTGTTTGGAGTGAGGGGAGGGTTCCTCTGGCATCTCATGAACAGGACTCAAAACTTCTTCTTTGACCCTTGCAGGGTGGCACGCTTACGCAATACGAAAACAAGCTGAGGCTGGTGGAGATAGCTCAGGTCCCAAAAGCACACGTGGATGAATTCAAGTCTGTGTCAAAATTCAAAATATTCAATACCAACAATTTGTGGATTGCTCTGTCTGCGATTAAAAGGCTGCAAGAGAAAAACGCTATTGACATGGAGATCATTGTTAACCCAAAGGTAATCAGCTAGGTAGATTTTAGAGGAAATGGACTCAAAAGAACTGTTTGTTTCTAGGTAACTAAACAGACTGCTGCCTTCAAAAAGGAGCCAGTCTGTCGGTAAATGCAGAGCTCTGACTTAACGCTTGTCTCTAGTTCTGACTGCTGTTACCTGCTGGTTGTGTTTACGTGAGTTTTCTCTTCCAGACTCTGGACGGAGGCTTGAATGTTATCCAGCTGGAGACTGCAGTTGGTGCTGCTATTAAGAGTTTTGAGAACTCTCTGGGGATAAACGTACCTCGTAGTCGTTTTCTGCCTGTTAAGACCACGTCAGATCTCTTGCTTGTGATGTCTAATTTGTATAGCCTTAATGCTGGATCTCTAACGATGAGCGAGAAGCGTGAATTTCCAACAGTGCCTCTTGTCAAACTGGGAAGTTCTTTCACAAAGGTAAACTCCTATAATTATACTTTGTTTTTCTCTCTTTGAATAAAAATACAGTCCGTAGCAATAAGTAAGTTAAAAGTGAGGTTTACTTTACCTACCTCTGCCCGTCTGGGCATTCCCTTTTGCTCTTTGTAAAGAATTGTTAGGCTGTTATAAATACAAACTACTTAACATGTGCGCATAATGTCATACTGCTGTTTGGTGCTCCTTTACCTGCCAGTTGAAGAAACAGAAGGGTGAATTGGGTCGTGTGTATTCTCTAGGGTTTGTCCAACTCTGGTGGGATACTGCCCTCGCTGCTTCTCCTAGTTATCTCCGACAGAAGTGACAAGACCACGTTGCTTTCAAAGTAGCAACTTTTATTGTATGTCAGATGTAGATTCCAGAAAGATCCCTGAAAGGAGTTTTCGGGAAGCTCCCATACTTGTCTTAATCCACAGATGGATTTAAACTGTCTCTATTCTTTCCTGTCTCCAAAGGTTCAGGATTACCTGCGGAGGTTTGAAAGTATTCCAGATATGCTGGAGCTGGATCATCTTACGGTTTCAGGTGATGTTACATTTGGGAAGAATGTTTCATTAAAGGTGAGTGTGCTAATTGGGATGCTCCTGCCATAAACACGACTGATCTCTGCTTCTTGGTAATTGGTCCTGCCTGAGTCAGTGCCTTTACGCACAGTCCACGGAAGCACTCACAGGAATTCAGTAACTGGCCCAAGGACTGCAGAGGCCAAGACTGAACCATGACCCTTATGAATGAGTGCAAGGTGTTACCGTATAGCTGCTTCTCTGTGTAGTCCCAGGGAGAGCTGAGGCTTGTCTGTGAACCTTGAAACCACCACAGACCTCGTGACCCTGTGTTCCACACAATGCTTGCTTACATCTTTGTCCTTTAGCTCTACATGGCAGGTACCACCTCACCTCCAGAGCTGGCTTTATAGCCACAGGCCCCTTCTGTCAATTCGGCGTTCTATTAGTAAGTGTTGGAGCTGAGTGAGTTAGTTCATCAATCAATCATCTCCCAAATTCTTCCTTAGGATCTGGGCACTCCTAGCAGAACGCTGTCATGGTCCTGTAACAGTCTAGGCCAGTTTAGCTGCTGACACAGATCGGGGCAAGGTGGGGCTGCAACAACCAGCATGTGAACTGGCTTAGGCTATTGTCAGACTGCACGCTCACACGCGTGTATCTGTTCCCAGCTCTTTCTGCATATCGGCCTTACAGCTGTACTGGCGAGCTGTGCCATGACATACTGATGTGGGTGACATTTTTGCACCCAAAAGCAAGCAGGCATGATAAAACCACTTACAGCAGGGATGTTATCTTCAAAGAAGGCATCAGCTCGGCGTGTAAGCTGGGAGTATCTAGTATGCTGGTAATTATAGAGTTTCCAATATTGCTTGTTTAAAAATCTCTGTTGGGGCCGGGTGGGGTGGGGAGCCTACGCAGAAACAATCAACTAAATGCATCCAGGATCTGGCTGTGTTACAGCTGACACCTAACTGGTCCTCCAAATAACCCCACTCTAGTTCATTCCAAGTCAACAGTTAACATAGTTTTTAACCCCTTGTTTTCTCTTCTGTAAATCCAGGGAACAGTTATCATCATCGCAAATCACGGCGACAGAATTGACATCCCAGCTGGAGCTCTGCTAGAGAACAAAATCGTATCTGGCAATCTTCGGATCCTGGACCACTGAGTCCGTGAAAGGGCGCGGTTGGTTCTGTAGACTGCTGTGCTAAACCGGCCTCGTAACGGAAGAACCTTTTAAGCATTAGAAATATAAGTACACAGAGGGCCTATGCTTTGTCATCTTCACAGTACCCTGCAGTATTAATTTAAAATTAATTTCTCTTGCTTATCTTTTTAAGCAGACACATAGCGCAATGGATGTGCGTAAGTAATGCTTCAGTCCTTAAAGAGATTCTGTAACTCAGTTAATATAACCTTGAAGTGCAATACTGTTTGTCTTGAGGTAAGATGGACAGATCTCCTTTGATAAGAAGTTAAGAGGCTTGCCTCTAACATTTAGTAGTTTTGAATTGCTTGTAACTGCAGAAATAAAGCTGTGAAGCAATACATGTCGGACAACACAGTTAGCTACTCATGTGACTTTTTATGAAGTGTAAGTGGCAGGCACAGTTGAAAACCTAAAGTTTCACTACTGCTAAATGGGCTGTTAAAAACCCTGTATTTCATGTGCTCACAAACATCCCAACCTATAGCCCTCTTCAACTCCCACAAAGTACCAGTGGGATGTCCTATCCCAATTGTACGTCAAGATACTGGGGTAAGGCTGTCAATACCTCCATTTCTGTATTGTGAGAGCAGGAATCCTTGATGTTCCAAACTCGCCCAAAGAGCCTAATACTTGAGAAAAATGCCTCGGTATCCACGTGTGGTGGTTGCTTTTTCACATCCCATTTAAGACTGGATCTCCTGTTAATATCTTAATCCTTGATCTGCCCTCTTTTTTCAATAAATGGATCACGTTGCCCACACCCATGTTCATACTGTCACAGCCATGTATGTTAATTTATCTTCTCTCGAGTCATTTCTAAATTTGTACAGGAATTGAAATCCCTGTCCTGATCACTATTGATTTCTTAATGTTTCTCTTGTATTTACATGCAGACAACTTTATTTTATAAGCTTAGTATAACACTGGTATGTATCATTAAAGAAGTTGGTCTTTAAAAACAACTGTGATTTTATAGCTTTATTTTGACTGACAATTGATGACATCTGTTATGCTAACAGATAAGCATGCCTGTCTGAAGAAACCGTAGGCGCACACACACACCGTAGACCATTCCGTCGTACATAATCGTCACGGGGTTAGGCACTCGGACTATGGTTAGGTAAAGAGGTGCGAGGTGAAATACACAGGCACTTTTACTTAGTTACTGGCAGCGTCCAGTCTTAAAAGGTAGTATTAAAAAATCTTAAATAAATTAATTTCAGTTGTACCTTCCTTGATGGTGCAACCTTTTATAAGCAGCCTAAAAACTTCAAAACTCTTCCTGCCCTGTTTTCTGCATCCTCCTCAGTCTTTGTACACACCGCTCTGCGTCTTTAGAACTGCAGAGTGATGGGCAAAGTCCTGAAATGCTCCCTGTCCCTACCCTGCTATCAGTGGCACTGCCTAGTCAGCGGCTGGGTGGCTGCAGGAAGCCATCCCCACACCAGCCTTTTTGCTACCTTCATGTTCCACCAGAAGCCCACTGTTGGGCCATCACTGCTAACAATTATCATTCCACAACCGTATCCTGTAGGTAGTGGCTTCAGTGAACTGACACTTTGTTAGAAAACCGTATCTTCAGATGGCAGTAGAGCCCAGCTGTGAGAAATCCCCTGGAACAGGACTGCTCCCTAACAAATCTGAATCCTATATGCAAGCAATCAAAAGAAGACATTTATTTATATAAAGTTCTGTAAAAAAATAAATTTTAGAACAGCATAGTTCCATAGAGAAAAACATTTTCTACAGAGTTCCAACTGCAAGATTTTTATATTGTACCATCATTAAATAAGGTGGGACACCATGTGAATTTCATTGCACTAGAAGAAATGCAAAGCATCTTTTTAATATAAAGATATACAGAGCATTCTAGACAACTACAGCTGTGTTACAGCTATGTGTTCTTTTGGATTTGGTCCAAAGAAACCTGAGTCTGTTTCCAGAGAGGATGAAAAAACATTGCACAGACAGCTGATCACTTGTTTCTTGCTGAAGGACACTGAAAAGATCACTCCCTGCAGCTCACTCTGAGTCTAGTTTCCCCGACTATCAATAGTGTCCGTTCTTGGACTCCAGTCTTAAGTATTCACCTCACAGTCGTCATGCTGCTTAGAAGAAAGTCGGTCTGTTGTCAGAGCCAAGTGACTGCTCCCAGTGGATTATCACCTCTTCTGCTCCCAAATTTCGGCCATGTTTAGGTCTAAGTTGTTAAGGCCTTTCAGAGCTTGAAGGTTTCCAGTGTAAAAAGCTACATCTGAAGTCACCAGTCTGCAGTGAAACATACAACAAGATCAGCATCTGAACGGATCACATCCACCTGGAGTATTCAGAAAAACCACCAGGGTTTGTTTAGAAATTGGGCACGCAATGACAACAATCCATGTTCAAATACTATGCCTGGTTTAGATGTTTTAAATTATCAGTTCAAAACTCAGTGCTATGGAGGTGGTTTATTTTACAGGACTGATCGTAGATAACATGATTACTGTTAGGTGTAAAACTAGTTACACAGAAGGGAGATAAAATGACGAGTTCAGAAAACTCAGCAGGAATTGGGCATCTAAAACTTTCATTCTCTTGCTGTAATCCCAGGCTTATCTAGACTTAAACCTCTGGTTCCATTGCAACTTAGAATATTCATTACTGCAACTTTTAACTTCTATATCCTAGAATGTTAATATAGAAGCAATGAAACAGCAAAACAGCTGTAACAGTTTACACAGAGTTAAAATCCCTCATGCATTGTTGAAACATATCGGGGGAGGACAGAAACATGACCATGGTGTTTCCAGTTAGAAAGCAGCAAGATGTAGGCATAGAAGTTGTATTTTCATAGTAAAAAATTAACCAGGATTCACAGACCTGGATTTTTACTATTATTACAGAAACTGGCAGTTTAAAATAGGATGAGGATCAGGAAAGCATGTTCAAAACTAGGTCAACGAAGACCACTGAACAGCAGCAAGGGAAATCCAGCGTTTGATGTTTCCCTTCTCAAAAGGCCCCAACGACATACTCCCAGGGAGCTGCGCTCTCAAGCAAGGAACTGCTGCCATGAAAGCCAGAGACTCGGGCCATTACTGCTTCCAGCTGCAGACGGGAGACCCTTCTGACAGCAAGGATGACTGTGCTGGGAAATACAGCACCAGTGCGCCACCAGGAACACCCGCCCCGACCCTCCTATCAAAAAGGGATCTATTTACACCATGCAACCACAAGCGTCAAAGGAAAACGAAAGGAGCAGCACAAGGACAGCACGGCACGTTGTTTAGGACTGTGCTAGAAACCCCAGTGTGAAACACTCCTGAACACACTCTGGGTGCTCTCATTTCCGCAGGGGCTGCTGCGGCCTCACTCCTATTCAGTAAGCTTGTTGGCTTACAAATACCTTAGTAGGTACCAAAGGCAACTGGATGTTATCTTGCAAATACACCACAAGTACAGAAAACCATTTCAGAGAAACTCTTTCACAGAGAACAAGGATGGATAAGCTTAAGCAGGACAAGTAAGAATAAATTGGATGGGAACGAAACTCTTCTTCATTCCAGCAACATCTGAAACGTTTATAAACTTCCTTCTCTGGCTTCTTCAACCTAAGACAATGCTTTCTTGCGTGTGGGTAGGCCGACTGAATTTCATCCCGACCACACTGCAAATAAACAGCCCCGGGTCATTAAGAACCATTCTAAAACCCACCGTTTTCAGGGGACAATCCAACTTAGAACAGGATTCAGCCTGCAAGAGGCTGTACGCTCTCCTGGGAGGTGTGGGATGCCAGGCACAGCCAGCCACACCCTCTCGGGAGAGGTACCACTGGCCTGTTTTGGTGACGGAGGGTTGGGCTGGGGCAGGAAAGGGGAAAAGCTCTGTGAGCATAATCTCTGTTTCAAATCTAGTTCTGCTGTAAAAACAATTTCTGTGTAGAATCCGCCCATTGCACAGATAAAATACCACTTTTTCCTATTTTTACTTTGCTAGCGCCATGAGTCATCATCCGCGTTTCAAAACTGCTTCATGAATCTCACAATGCTTGCGAATTAAACTGTGGCTACTGCTGTCACACAAAAGGAGACAAAGCAATCCACAACCGAGGAAACCTACAGCAGGTTTCCAGTATGACAATGCCCAACTCCCAATCTATGACCAAGCCGATTGCATTCCTAGTTACTATGGAAAGGCGCAAGTCACGTCCTTTACTGTAAGAAAGCTCCAAACGGGATGTACTAAAACACAGAGCGTGGCTGCATTCTGCAATCACAACTTTCTTGCAGAAGACAAAGCCTGTTTATTTAAATTAAGCAGTAGAAGTGCCCAAACGTACCCATTCAGAGGTCCTCCGTCATTGACTACGTTTAGGTGGGCCAGCTGCCTCTTCAGGTGAAGTTTGTAGCTTGCATTGATTCTTAAAAACAACATCTAGAAGAAACCACAGAACCAGAGTAAGGAACCATCCCCATGCCTGCACCACTGCCTACAGCGAGGAAATACATTGCGAACACCTTAAATCACTAACCTTCGGTTTTGTTTTTGCAATTCATGTGATTTTTCCCTCCTGCCAGTCCTTCCACCTCCTGATCTTTCTGGCCACATACGATATGTAACACACAGGACAGTATACACCCTCACTTATTTGTTACGTGTTGCACTTAGAGGACACATTCTTTGGAGCATGAATTTTTCTTCCCTGTTGTCTGAAGCATCTAGCAACTTGTATTAAGGCTAGAAGAGAACAAATCTCTTTCCTGTACCACAAACCACTTAAAAGTCTTTTTTCCAAGAAAAAGTGAGAAAAACAGTTCAAAGGGACCATTTAATTTAGTGCACAAGAGAAACTACAACTTAGTGTATTCAGTGACTGGATCAGTCCTTCCTGTCCTTAGATTTACAACTCTGGAGTAGCAATAACTGCAGCAAAATACTGAAAAAGCACATCTGGTACAATTTGGCTGCATAAAACATTTAGGGACCTTTGGAAGCCACTAAGTTTGAGCAGCGTTACAGAAGAACTCCCTAAAAGGGCTGTACTCGAGCCCCAAAGTGTTACCATTTGTGTAGAATTTCAGCACTAATTCCTGAATTGAAGATCCACCTCTCCAGACATTAAAATGCAGCTCAAAATGCTGGAATCAGTCAGTTCTCTCTGCGTGTCTCATCGTTCTCCCTGCACATCCAAACACTTACTTCAGTTCAGACAGAGCTGTCTGCGTGACTGCTGCCAACCCCTTTAAAGTGTGAGTTTTGCAAAGACTCAAGAAAGATTTCCCCACCCCCCCGCCAAGATAAAGCAGAAGTCTCTCTTGTTACCGAGTTAATGTGCATTTGCAAGGGAGGTGTTACACGAATCTCAAAAATAACATTCACCTGAGTTTGCTCCTCAGGAAGGAGATCGTATATAGCTTCATGCATCTTTGCCATTTGCTTGCAGATATTCCTGAAGCATGCTGAAGGAACAGGAGCTTTCACTTCATACTGGAAATAAAAGCAAAACCAGTTACTCCTTTCTGCCACCTTAAAATGGTTTATAGAGGAGAATTTCCAACAGCCGTCTGAAGCCCCGCATTGCTAATGATGTCACGAATCAAGGCTCATTTAGCATATCACAAATTAAAACGGTCGCTGGGCATGATCTGATTCAGCCAAGGACTAACATCATACAATCTTTCTTTATAAGCAAACAGTAACATTCAAACCAGTATGAAATCTGAGCATTTCCCAACTTCATCTATTCATCTTTGTTAGCTTGAATTGCTTCTCTTTGCTCATTACTTTTTGTTGGTTTCCATTACCCTATGAATTACAGATGCAGAGAGAATAATCGCTGTGCCAGCCACACAGATGCACGCTACGTGGCCCGCTAGTTGGCCCTCTCCTTCGGATTTGTATGAGTCAATGACAGACGAGCAATTCTACCTCTGATGAATATGCCCCTCAAGTACTTCATGAGAGAAAAGTACTTCTCTAAGGTCACATACATCCAAATTTCTGAAGAAACAAGGAAAGGAAAGCATAAAGAAAGAAAGGGAAGCTCCTGAAAACTCAATGTTGGCCATAAAACCACCAAAACCAAACCAAAACCAAAAAACCCCACAACACAAAAACGTTGGAGAAATACCTTGGAAAACAAAGTAGAAAACATCCCTTCTCCCAGTGACTGAGATCAAGAAACAAGACACTGGAAACCACCAGATGGCAAGAGACTTGCTACAAAGGGAACAAAATTCTTACGTCCCCACCCTGGATAGGGAAGATCTGAATGTGACTTCAGAAGTACTTTGAAAAACTGCCCCAGAACAGCAAAGCCAGCTCTTCAATTCCTGGTGGAGAGGCTGTGCTAGCACAGGCCTGCGCCAAACACTGGTAGGTCGCCTTTGGTAGGGTGATACTTCTCCACAGAGCCTTGCACAATTCAGTGGAAGAGCTGAATCATTATAACCAAATTATTTACAAACACACTGGAGGAGATGCTCTCTCTTATGCTAGCCCGAATTGTGAAAGAGAACAAAGTTTGCCTGAGTGTGAGAGAAAAAAAAGAAATGGGGAGTTTTGAGAAAGTCTTTATGGAAAAGCCAAACCAATGACCTAATTTTGAGAGGAAAAATCATGCTTACTGCTCCAGGAACCCTGCTCCCTGCGTGGGACAACCGCACGGCGTACAGGATTGTGCCTCAAGACGCGAGAGTTAGGCAACAGATGATTTACAATTTACCAGTATGCTGTAAAGCCAAAGGGAACTGGCAAGCTGCAGCAATAGCTCCTGCATGACTACAGACAAATCAAACTCTTCATCGTGATGGGGGAAAAGCAACAGCACCAGAAAGAAACACGAGCTCCAGCCCTGCAAAGTGCTGGCCATTTTTATCTCCAGCTAAGGTCAACAGCGTGTAATACCACGAGGGATCAGACAAAAATTTACTGCTCTTCTGTCCAAACAGTCACAAGACAGCAAGCTCCAAGAGAATCTAAGAACTCGCACTGGATTTTTTCCAGGGGCATCTATCCCTTTTTAAAAACCTACGCCTTTTTCACTTGTTAATTACAGCCGTTAAATACCCCTGTTCCTGTTTTATCTCCCTGCCAAAGTTAATAGACAGATGCCGCGAACTGTCTGTGCTGTTGTCAAATGCCCCGCCGAGCGCGCAGCCTCATCACAGTGGCACTGTGTGAAGACAGCTCCTGTTCCATGGACCTCCCAGAGGGTCACACAGCCTGGAAATGCAAAAGTAACTTGTCCACATTACCCAAGTGCCAGGTCGATGTCCCTTCTACTGGACCAAACCATTCGTCTCCTACAAAGCAGGTTTCTAGACCGTGCAATATTTGTTTTTAAAGTATGCTGGACATGCACTGCTATGAAACTTGCTTGCTTACTCATTCAGATTTACACACTTTAAAGCAGGTGACCACTTTATCCACAAGGCACTGAAACATTTAGTCTCTTACAAAAACACATAGAGAACACACTGACATGGTTGCACTGACATGCCCATTTGCAAATTTCCTGTTTTTATGTTCTTCAGAGCCTTCAGTGCCAAGATTTCATTATTTCAGGAACAAGATGAGCCAAATTATGGGCTATGTTAGGAACGGAGGCAAATCAACACATGGTCTCCTTCTCTCCTGTACTCTGTGGGTTGCATTCACATGAGCCAGGCACTCTCACTCAAGCCTTTAAGAGCTCTAAAGGACAGGAATATTCTCAGTTTATATCTCGTGCCAGCTCACAAGAGGAGAATGGGCTGTAAAGATGGAAGGACAGTAAGGGATGGATATTTACTAACTACCATCAAGAACATAAACTGTGTTACTGGTTTGTTGTGGGCTAAATCGTTTAGAATCAATAATCTAAATTCTTGCATTTGTCTTTTATTTTCAAGAGATAAAGTGACCAAAAAGCCACGTTACTTCATAGAACAGGTATTTTTATGTGGGACAAAAAGCCAAGAAACCAGCAGATCACTACCTGGATCTTTAGAAAAGGGCATAAACACGTTTTAAAAAGCGTAAATACAACAGAGGGCGAGGAATCCTAATTTAAAAGCTTTGGCTTTTTTTCCCCCCCGACGTTTAGGTAACACTATTTGATAGCCCAAAGAAACAGACAAAAAGAAAAAGCACAACAACATAAAATAAACAATAAAAGAATAGAAACAGCAAGGAAGACAGAAACGCTGCCTGTTACAGCTGCCTCACTGCAGCCACCATGAGCCTCTCCCCAACCTGTGCTCCACCAGGGAGATTCTGTGCTTCTCATAAGCTCCTACAAGGAAGACGTTGGCCCAGGCCAATCAATCAGATTGGTCAGTAAAGACTTAATTTTTTCTCTCATAAAACAGCTTTTTTTTTTTTTTTTTTTTTTTTTTTAAGACCGTAAGATCCAAAGCAAAACAAGCTTTAAAAGCTCATGTACTTTATCCATCAGATCTGTAGGCCCCCAGATCTTGCGGCAGTCTCTCTCAGTGTATTCCGCCTCGAGATGAGTCAGAGTGAGTGGATGCAGCCCAGGAGCAACCTGTTCCACTGATGAGCGTTCAAAACCCAAAAAACACTAAGAGCACTTCATGAGACCACTATTAGCGTTGCTACACAGCAGAAACTGCTAAGCATAGACATCTAGCCCCCAGGCCTGCAGCCCAATACAAGAGCTGGTCCTTCCCCTCCAAAAACTCTTCCTCCTCAGCAGTTTTTTGCTGTTTCCTCAGCTGCAGGAAATTACACGCTCCCCACTTCCAAAGAGGCACCGTCAGGAAGAGCAGGAAACAGGAACTGGCTCAGCCTGACTGCAGACAAGAGCTGTCAGCGGATAAAACTGCTGAGGGTAGGAGAGCACTTCAGTTTCTAAACACCAGAGCATCTGCGCCAGCCATAGCATTTCTGTTACTGCTGAAGGAGTAAACAAACAATTTTTTTTTTGTGGGGGTGAAGGCGAACAACACCCAGGTGGCAAACGTTAAGACAAAACACATTCACAAGTACAGCACATAGCTTTGTGTTTATACAGTTTAAAGAAGTTCAAACAATTCCTGATTAGGGACTCCATTTGAAACATCTAGGCTGTATACAGAATGAGACCTCCAATTGCAATTTAGAGAGTGTATAATTATTTCCATAAATCATTACCTTGGATAATAGTTTGTCAAATAAGCTATCCATTATGGCAACGAGCTTTGCTGAAATTTCAGCTATGTGGTCGTGATAATCCTGTAATGGAAGAAAGCAGGTTTTATTTACTATCTAATGGCATTCATATTCTTCAGAGCACAGTCGAAAAGCAGAACTTTGTGTTTAATTAGGAAATGCCAAAAGAATTACCTTCATAATGTGGTCAAAATGCCTGAGCATGCTAAACTGCTTCGGCTGCAGTCGAGCTTCAAAATGAGCCCTGATAATAGGAATGTAGTGTACGATTAGCTGCAGGCAACGTGAAGAAAGGGCTGTAAATCCAGAAGCGAGAGGGGGAAAGAAAAATAACAATTATTAGACAGGAAGAGTCATTTTGGGTAGACTGTATCTCCTGTAACATAAATAACAGATCTGACACAATTTAACATGTTTTTTTTTAAAAAAAAAAAGGAAAAAAGAAAAAAACAAGAAAAAAGAAAAAAACAACAGAGGTAAGCATGTGTTTCCACTGGGAAACCCCACCCAGTGAAGACGCCAGACTAGTACCTGGCTATTCACACCCAGTTTCTGTAAGATACGGGATAAGGGACTAATTTTACAAGAGGCTTTAAGTGTCTACTTGACATTTTGAGCCTCGAGCACACACAGACATCAGAGAGATCTCAAAAGACCTGACTCATCAGCTACCTAACCTTGGCAGCCACATTCTCAAGGCATCAATATTTCTTCTGCGGGAGGTGTACATAAACACTCTGCCCTGCCAATGCTGAGCTGCCCAGAACCAGCTCCTGCCTGTGGTGCCGGCAGGATTCCCAAAACTGAGCTTCTCCTGTGCCCACCAGGGCCTGAGCCAGCAGCAGGACACACGGTGGTGCCAGAGTGGTCACCACATTGGCCAAGCCTTCTGGAGCAAAGGCCTGACCCAGCTTTTCTCTGCTCACTTGTGTCTGCTCCGACAACCATGGCCTCTTGCGGGGGAAGCCTATCAACCCATCCTCCTCAAGCTATTCCCTTTTTAAAAGGGAAATGCAGACTGGTAATCAGGACATCCTGAAATATGGGAACTGCAAGTTCAAACACCTGCTTCAACCCATCAACCAAAGGCTCTTAATTTCAGAAGAGTTTAAAACTGGGGGTCTCAAGTAGCACGTCAGACTTTTCTGTAGCATGGAATCATAGAATCATTAAGGTTGGAACAGGGCACCTAGTTCTCCCCAGCTTTTCAGAGCAGCTAAACCAGTCCAGGTGTGTAACTTGGGGCTGGCAATTCAGCTAAATAGCTGCACACTGAAAATGAGAAACTCTAAAGCCCAAATCATAATTTGGATTCAGCAGACAGACACAGAGCCCTAAGTTACCTGACTGTGCCAGAACACGCAGCCACATAAAGACTAACTATTCAATTCAGAGCCACCCACAGAAATCATTTCACCCACTACTGACATGCGGTTATAGCCCGCAGGAGCTGTATGCGGACACAGCGTTACAGAATACGACACCACAGGGCAGACGGGACAGCACAGCTCAGTGAAATGCACAGGGAGACAGGGGTTTGGCTGCATTCCTCTACCTACGTACCTCCGGTCTCAAGATCTGAAGACTAAGCAGCTCCCAAGCATGCCAAAGTCACCACTGAAAAACTAACTACACCTTCCCACAGCCAAAACATTTTCATGGAAAACTTGCTAGCCTGTATATTTGTTCTTATGCTTCCTTCGTGTAACACAGTGATGCAGTAGACAGCAAAGGAATTTGATGGATTTTAGTGCACCCCTTAACCAGACAATTCACTAGCTTTTATATGTGTTTTACCCCCTAACCAGCAAGGTCTTATCACCCTCTGTGTTCCATGCACCGTACAACACCACAAACATAGCTTATCATAAATGTTTAGGGTTTTTTTGTGTTTGGCTTTTTTAACAGACAGGGGAACAAGCTTTGACATTTTAAATATAGAAATCCATACCTAGGTTTTTTGTAGTGATTGTTTTCAAACCAACAACTTGTAATGCCCCAGCTCCAAGCACTAGTTGGCAACTTCTAGAGTTAAAATACTGTGAGAAAGAAAAAGACAGTGAAAATGCATGCTGACTCTTTCACAACTACACATAACCACAGTTTAGAAATACCATCAATAGAATTTTGCAAGATTACATAGATGATTATGAAGGCCAGTACCAGAGTTTCACAGACTCCTTACTACAGAGGAGTCTACAACTGTTAACTAGTAAGACAAAAGGCACTTTTTCCACCACTCTCAGCAGTCACTGGCCTGTAGTATTTTTTGACTCAGCTTATGCTAAAGCACTCAAGGCAGCATTTCAGCAAAGGGAAGCAGAAACAGTGCCATTAAAAACACAGTTAGCTACTCAGTGATTTCAATTCAGGGACTAATTTCTGCTTCTCTATGAGACCTTTGGGTGAGGCTTCTCTCAGTGTGAAAGAAAAGCAGCAAGTCAGACTTGCTGCAGACTAGCTATGTTCAGCCTTACTTTGAAAGCTGTACACAAGAACAGCTCTGTACCAGAAATCTATAAAACGTACTTGTCAAACCAGGACCTTGGATGAAGTGAAGGGTAAGGATCTTGTTAGTTTTGCTAAGTGGAGTAGACAAGTGTAATATCAGAATGGAAAATATCAAAAGAACAAGTTTCTGCTCTGGCTCTGGACCTTCCCCACTGCTGATGTTAAAGAAAACTTGAAAGCACTGAAATTCACTGCTGCTGAGGTGGCTGAATCGGTGTTTGTAACACTATAAAATACTGAGATTAAGAAATGATGCACAGAAGATGTTAAGCCACGTCAAAAACCAATTCTGTAAGAATTCCAGGTACAGTGGACGACTCACGACTTCATCTGCCTAACTTAGTTCCTGGAGAAAAGAAGTTATCATTAAATGCCCACAGGCCAGCGAAGTCTCTGGACAGTAAGATAGTTCCTGTTAGCATATTCTGCCTTATTTTGGAATTCTGCTGCATCACCCAGCTTGAGACACCAGATATTCTAGACTGGCTTGGGTGATGCAGTAGAGATGAAGGAGCCATTGCTGTTGTCCCCGATTCCTGCACTGAATGGAGAGCAGAAGTCCCAGGGCTCATGTTTGAACAGAACTGTCCTGTTGACACTGGGATGGAAATTGGGAGGCAAAACCTACAGAGACCTGGACCCTTTCTCATGCACCTGAAGAAAGATTCACAAGAAATTGTGACAAGGTTGCCCTGCAGCTTGTGTCTGCAACAGAGGATTTCCCTCACATAGAGCTCCTTTCTTTTGGGGCCACAATCCTGCTTCACAAGTCTTGCTTCACGATAACGCAAGAAAAAACCCCCAAATTTCAACCCTCCTTGACTAAAAACAGGAAACAATTTTTCTGGCTGTTGCCTGGAGTCAGTCACAAAACTCAGGACCAGAGAGGATATGCTGTGAACACCACACACCAGCTCTGGGCTGCCAGAGTGGTGTATCCAGGGCCAGAAAAGCAACCCAGACCTAGTGCCACAACTGAACCGGAGCTACGTGTGGCTCCTGACCTGAGAGAGGCATAATCTACTCTACTCTCAGACAGAAGTCAGGATCTGAAACTGTCTGACATTCACTTCATCTCCGCCTCCTCCTGAAAAGCAAGACCTTTTCTTATGCCTCCTGGTGGACTTCAGAAGTAGATCCACTGAGTCAAAGACAGATATATCCTATACAGCCTAAGCTCCTCTGAGGTATTTAGCTCAGGTTAGCGCCAACTCATTGACTGCGTGGCAGACCATTAAAAACATGCTCTATAAAGGATGATAGACGCTCGTACTCTCCCCCTGCTTTTTGTAGGTATTACTGTTACCGGATGGCCTGTTGCAGACAAAGCAGCAAGGAAGTAGCATGCCTGAAACATCAAAAGAGCAATACCCCCTCCTTGTGACTGCTCGGAGGAAAGCATTTCTGCGTTCCAGCACTGTGGCTGCCAGCCTTCTCTTGTCTGCACCAGCTAAGCAACTCCAGTAATTATGACTGTGTTTTTGTTCGTACACAGGTGTTATTTCCCTCTGGTTGCAGCCAAAGTCCAAAATGGCCTGGAATTTCATTACCTGGGAACACTTTACAGCTTCCATCACAATAAAGACTAGCTCTCGCTATCTTCAAAGCTTGCTAGCTCTGACAGCGGTCAAACAAAAAGTGTAGTGACTTGCAAGGACACACTGTGTGGCTCTTATTTTGTTCAAAGTGTAATAAACGAGCTTTGGTTTTTGCTAGCTGCTCTTGTCGTCTCTCCAATTGATGGCACCTCGCTGCCAGATAGGAAATACAATAATTAAACTGCACATGATGTTCGAATATCAAAGAATAAAACACAAATGACATAGAGCTAGAACAAATATGGTAGGGAGAGAGAAGTAACACACAGATGCAAAGCTGGACAAGTTTGAGGCATCTGCTGCTATTCTGCCTGCCTGTGAAAAGGTGCTGCAAGACTTGAGTGAAGCAGCAGCTGGAGAAAGAGAGGTGAAGAGGGGCATCCCCAGTCCCAGGCTGACTGATTTGCCTTGCATAGTGCTTTCAAAGGGGAAGGTTTGTGGATGAATCTGAATGATGACTGCAGGGAGGAGTGTTCCTGCATCTGGTTATTCAGATAAGAACTACCAACAGGAAGATTATATGACACAACCTTTGTGGGCAAAGACACAAGTGAAAACCTTGAAATAAATTAACTGCTAGGCTTTGGAGCATATTTTATATTTTTTAAATATATATATATTTTTATATATTTATATACATATATGTGACAGTTTTAAGGTGCATTCATGTGCTCCTTTTATTACTGTTTACTTATCCATGCTTTACCAGCTTTCCTCTTCTCCAGTGAGAAATAAATGACAAAGAGGTCCTGCTCTTTCATCATCTTTACACTTTACAACAGAAGCTTCATCCCATATTAGTTTTCATGCTTCTACTGACTATACCTCTACTGGTTTGTAAAAACCAAGGGACTCGTTTCCCTCCTGAATATAGATATATCTCTGTGGCATCTGGGATCAAATTGCTTTTTCTTCAGAAGCATTAATCCTACACCCCAGCCTGAAGGACAGGCAGCTATGACAAACACTACTAGATGGGATTTCCAATATTCCAGGTGAACAAGAGGAAAGACAGCGTTCCCGAAGTTAATTCGCACAATAAATTCCATCTTTAATGCCCTTAGCTTAAAAGGCTACCTTATGGCACAATAACAAACACAATCATTTCTAGACAATGTATATCATTTATATGAAATCATAAAAGCACGTGAAGCATTACAGAGAGTAAGACACATTCTCCACCCTGAATACCCCTGATTAGCACAGACGGTACATTTGGAGTCATACCTTCAGTAAATCAGACAGGCGGGTAAGCATGTCAGTGGTGATGGAAGGAATGTTATCCACACACTGGCAGTACTCAAGGATTATTCTTATTAACAGCAATACTGTCCTACAAGAGAGGAAACAGCCAAATACGTCATCTCAGTGCACAGATGTTGAAAAATCAAACAGAGGCCAGTCATGTTGACAGAAAGCTACCTAATGCTAGAGTTTATAGCATTAAATAAACCCACTAACTGAAGTAGAAGTAAAACATAAAAGAAGATATCATAAAGATGGTTATAAAGAATGCCCATTCCACAGGGTGGTGCATGGAAAAAGTACTTAACCTATATGAGAGAAAATCTCTAGGGTTCATTAGTAGAGCTTTTTAATCTCCAAAAAAGCTACTGTGGAACTAGAAGTCTCCACGCAGATGTTGGCAGGGGACAAAAAATCCAAAGCTCCTTTCTTATACCACTGTATCATTCTGGCCAACTTTGAGCAAGTATAAAAATCCACAGAATGTTGACAACAACCACCACTGAAAAGGATGTAATGAACACTAAGGAGTAACAAACAGAGAAGGCAGCTGTGAAGAAACGGCACCAAATATTCAAATATGCTCAACACCTGTAATTTCCCCTGAATTCAGCAGGCACTGGAGAATTTGGGAGCTACTGGATGGAATTAAGAAGGCTCCACAAAGAGCAGGTATGCTCCTTTGAATTCAGATACACAGAAGGCAGGAAAACTAAGGCAAGATCAAATGTTCAGTGTAGATACTCTGACATTTCAAAAAGTTAAACCTCTTCCTTCCTTTAGGCAGTAGAGTGCAGAAAGATGATGAACACTCAACTGAAAATAGACACCTGGAGAATTTTTGGGGAACATCTAGGCTTTTTTTGGTGAATGCATTTTATTCAATTAAATACACTGAAACTGCGTGTAGAACTGAAACAAGTATTTGCACCAGCATGAAGTTGACAATTGCTTCACAGAGCTAAATATAACAAGTTTCAAATGAGCAGAGACGGATTATCAAACACATCATCTATTAAGTAAGTTTTGTCCTTTAAAGCATCTTCAAATGCTCCTACTCAACCTGAAATGCTTTTTTGCAGTGATATCAGTTGGCTGGCACAGAAGTTCTGAGCCATCGGCTTCTGTTTCTAATTGAACAACACTGCATCATCATGAAGCAACTCATAAAATGACAGCTGGTTAAAGACATTATGTAAATCAGAACTTTTAAGTTTGGGGTAAATTGATGTTAGGACTCTGGGGAGTGAGATCTTCCAGGTTTGACTCCCTCCTCAAAAACAATCTCATGCATATTTAATGCTTAAGCCTCACAGTCTTTGGAAACTCAGCATGCTTTTGAAGTAGTAGGTGAGTACCATGTATTTTAAAATGTCTTTGATATAACCAGCTTCAAGAAACTACTTTCCAATCCAAAGCCATCAGGTTACCAAGAAATAACGTATGCAGCTTCTGAGATAGCCCATATCTTATTTCTTATTCTGAATAAGATAAGCAATCATTCAATAGTGGACTCATGGATTTGGGGGTTGTTTAGCCTGGAGAAGAGAAGGCTGCGGGGAGATCTTATTGCAGCCTTTCAGTACTTAAAGGGACCTTACAAGAAAGATGGGGACAGACTTTCTAGCAGAGCCTGTTGCGATAGGACAAGGGGTAATGGTTTTAAACTAAAGGAGAGTAGATTCAGACTAGATATAAGGAAGAAATTTTTTTACGATGAGGGTGGTGAAACACTGAAACAGGTTGCCCAGACAGGTGGTAGATGCCCCATCCTGGAAACATTCAAAGTCAGGTTGGACGGGGCTCTGAGCAACCTGATCTAGTTGAAGATGTCCCTGCTCACTGCAGGGAGGTTGGACCAGATGACCTCTAAAGGTCCCTTCCAACCCAAACTATTCTGTGATTCTATGATTTTGCTAGAGATAACTTATATAGCATGCAGTTGTTACTTCTTGCAATGAAGCCAAACCTGTATTTTCATGACTATGTGTTTTCATGAAATAATTGGAAAAAAACCATATTCAAATGAAACCATAAATTTCAGCCTAGTCATTCAGAGAAGAAACAGCATTTTAATGTACAAAAGAGCTTGCAATGTTTTATGACTGTTTGGGAACTGAAGAGAAACTAGTCTGTGGAAAGAGAGGGGGGTTTTTTAATTTAAATAAGATTGCTAAAGCTGTTAGTATTCATCACAGCTCTACTCAAAAGTTCTTGCCAACTAACCCACTGCTAAGAGAAAAGAGTGCATCTTACCCAACTGTTGCATATTTTTGTCCTTCAACAATAAGGAATTCAGTTGGCTTTCTTTCTTCAGCAGCTAGATATTTTAGCAAGAAAGGAAAAGGGATGAGTTGAACTAAAAACAAGTACAAAAAATGCTAGTTTCTAAAAATTTAGCGTTCACTTGCTAAGGCTTGAAAAAAACTACAATCAATCTTTGCAGCACTGCTCTCTTTCACGATATTTATTATACAGTTTGTCACCCATCATAATTATTACGACCCACAAAGTTACTTTATTATCTGCTAGGATTTTACATCGAAATTCCCCAAGGTCCCACAGTCATTATGGACTTAGAAACTTCAAATACAACAGGTTACAAATAGAAGAAGAAAAGCAGAAAAAGTTACTAGGTTTTCTACTACACATTCTCAAATGATTTGCTGTGTATGTTAGTATTTTAGCTTCAAACCACTTCTTCCTCAGGCTTCATAGCAGAAGATCTTACTGATGCAGTTTTTCATGCTAAATTTGATGCCACCAGTTTCCTATCTTCTTGAATGAAGCTGCAAGAGCTTATTTTAAGAGCAATGGTCCATGAGCGTATTTTGGTGTCGTGTTCCGTAATTGGAGTGATTATTGCCTAATATGCTCTCTGCATCTGCTCTATTCCTTTTTGGGGGGGTCGGGGTTTCTCCATCACGACATTACTGTATTTTTTTCCTTCTCATCTATTGCCATTTTACTTCCCCTCTATGTATGTTTTCTTCCTCTTCCAGCTGTTCACACACATTTCATCACTGCAATATCGGATGAGCATCCCCACAAGCTATGAATGCTTTACGCATTAGCATTTTGCACACGGGGAAATGGAGCACAAGGAGAAAAAAGTGACTTGTCTGAGGTCAAATGAGGTTTCTGTGGCAAGGTAAATAATTGAATGTACATGAGTTTTCACTTCCATGAGCAGCCACATAGCACGCTGCATTTCATTTGAACAACTGGCAGATGAAGTAGTGGGAAGGAGCAAGCTTTGTTTAACACAAGGGGGGCTGAACACACACACATGCTCCTCGGTCCCTTGCAACACTTCAGCGGTATGTTCTGGGGAAAGACTAAATTTGTGCAAAGACTGTAAGCCTTTGCACTGGGAATACTTGTATAAAAAAGTAGCTCCCTCCCTGTGCTAACACTGAAATGGGTTTGCAAAAAATAAAAAAATAATCTTTTGAGGTTAGCCAAGAAGTTTCAACACCAGTAACAGAAAAAAAGAAAAAAAATAAAGAAAAAAGGTATCAAATTCCTTCTGATCCCCTCAGAAGACAGCGAGCAAACACAGATCAACAGTGACATCGGAATATGTCCACCAACATTCAATAGTAGCATTTGCTGATAATAAATTCAGTTAACAGTAGGACTGCAAGACACACACCTGCTGGTTTTTTTTCAGGGAGACAAATTCTGCCATCTGACACTGAATCGACAAGATCCTGAAACTCGGCAGGAACTTCAGCTTGCTTCCAGCGCTCATTGTCCAAAAGTAGGCTAGTTATAAACACAAGAGAGGAGGCTGAGAAAATGAAATGCTTTGTCTTGATGCTTCTCCTGCCTGTAATGCCATGGAATCAAAACTACAGTAATTTAAAAAAAGCCAGCAGCCCAAAATGTTATGTTATTTATCTTCATTAGAAAAAGGTGCCCAACAATTGGCAGTAGCAAAACAGAAAAACACCGTGTTGGCCTTGAGATCTCACGATTTGTTCACTCACTCTATCACAGAGGACAAAGGACTACATGAGGCAATAAAGATCCTTATGAGATCACTGCCACTGAAGTAATGTGTAAATACTGGAATTTTAAGAGCTTTTGATGGATGAGAGCAAAAAGACTTGATGTATGTTACTGGGAAGGCTGTTCCCCAAGTGGTTGGCTTTTTATTTTTTTAAACTGTTGTTTTTGTTGGAGGTTTTTTGGGGTTTTTTTTTGTTTTGGGGTTTTTTTTGTTTGTTTGGTTGTTTTAAAAAAAACAGTTGGAAGTGAATTATCCTGAAGTTACTTAACCCCTGAGACAGAGCAATCCTGCCCTTCAATGTCAGTCTTGAGTACTTCCTGTAGCTACTAGTGTCCTTATTTAGGTAACTGTAGAACAATCCAGTTTGAAGAAATTAAGTTATGAAAACAGTAAAAGTCTAAACCAATTGAAAATAATTGGGTTTTAATACAGTTTTTTCACCCCCTGCTCTTAAGTACAACTGGCTTACTAGTGTTCTGGGCAACAAAAGATTGTGTTTGCCTGGCATATGATTGATACAATTATTCATGTAAGAACACAAAGATCTTCTACCCAGAGATACCTTAGTTTCGTCTTCCTCTCCTCATGGAATCTATTCACAAATCTATTGGCTTGACTCTGAAGTGCTCCTCGCAAGGACATACTTTTCCTGCCACAGATCTGCTCAGTATCCAAGATAAAGCCTTCCATCAAGCGAGAAAGAGCAACAAACTCATTGGAATTCAGCTTCTCTAGGAAGCCATCCTACATGCAGAGAAAACCATTGTAAGGAGACATAACACCACAAAAATTCAGAGATGTAAAGAAATAACTAGCCAGCATGTCTGAGGGCTACTAGTATTTTAAGAAGCACATTATTTAGCCCTACATGGGACAGAGAAGGCAGATTGCAGTGCAAGTAGCTACCTTGTCATAGATACGCATTCTTTGCACGGAGCTTCAAAGACAGCAAGTCAGAATATTAAAAAGGAAAAAAAAAAAGGTAGCAGAAACCCACATTGCCTTACAATGACACAATATGTTAATGCTTGTGTGCTCTGAGTGTTAACATCAAGTGCCTGTGGCAGCAGGAACAGTTACCTAATTTCAATTGAGAATGCCATTTCAGAACTCTCACTCATTAAACCAGTAACTTGGGAGTAACTTCTCATTAAGGATGAAACACCAACAGCAGTCTGACTCAAGCTCCTTACCTTTGCTCTTGCCATCAGGAACTTGACTGAACGATCATGGCAGATATCAGAGGCATTATAAAGTAACTCTTGAATATTGTTTGCCAGCCTGACCAGTTCCAGGTCAGTCAGCTTCATGTCATCACTGATCCTACAAATGACAGAACCAGTTCATTGAGGATCAATTTATAAAAAAAACCCCCAGTATTTCTGCTCACAGGTTGAAGGAGGAAAGAGCCTTGCAGCAACTGTCAAACGCAGACAGTTAATCACCAAAGTCACTGTGTACAGATGGGATCTTCTAAGCTGCTGTCAATGTCATGTCAGTCCCTGTAACAAGGAAATGCACAACTGCACATCCTTTTATTTTGTTTTAAATCCACATTCTAATTGTTATTAATGGTCTAAGAGAAAACACGATATAGCCATTACTAATACAATAAATATCATTAACATTTACTGAGCTAAAATTTATCCAGCTCCTGTAACACCTGAGCATCACAAGCATATGACAGATAAAACACAGCATTTTTCTTCCAATGCAAGTGTAAGGCCTAAAATAGATACTCTGCACTCCTCACCACCTTAATCCATAGGCTGCCATTCTATTAGCTCTTTAGACTTGAGGCTCCTAAGTTGGTGCTTTTTAAAAAACCTTTTGTGATTTGTCTACTGTTTTGAGGCCAGCCCATAACACAGCTCTGCCATTCATGCAATTAGTTAAGATAACAATGTTTTGGTCCAGTGTGGCTGCTCAAGGGACTAACAGTATGAGAGGAGAGAGAAAACCAGGGACGCTACAGAGCAGCAACTGGGCTAACGTTGTAGCTGTGTAATTTTATCAGCCTGCTCCAAACACAGAGCAGAGGTGCAAAGAAAACCAGAAGAGGTATGAAGCAAGTTCATTTTAGAACAAAATTATGCAACCAGCCTCGGAAACAACTTTATTGCTCGAGAGCTCTAGCTGGGTGATATATTTTAAGAAAACTTGGCAAAGTGCTCCAGACCAGTTCAGATCCAACCCCCTTCTCCTTCCCTGCTCCTCACTGTAACCCTGGACTCCTCTTCACATCGCATTTCCTTTCCAGCGTACGAGGGATGTTTGGACATAGAGAGGCCTGAATTAGATTTAAAATAAATATGCTGTGCATAAAACAATCTCCTTCAGCCAGCATTGTGATTTGAGGGGGAAGGTCTCTATCTAAACTGACAGATGCTTTAACACACAAGTACAGACACTGGAGTACCAATCAGCTAGAGCGAGCAGGCCACTTGCTATCTTCCATCTTTCAGCAGGGTAACAAGTGGTATTTCAATTTCGCTTCACAGAACTCTGTATCCAGACATGCTGGCTTTTGAAGTGGTTCATGCCTGAGTCCCACACACACTATGCCCATTTTTTTTTAAAAAGGTAGCTCTGACTTCCAGCCATAAATAAGGTATGCATAAAAGGATGCCAAAAAGGTTACAACTCTGGAGTCCAGAGCACCACAGAGCAGCACTACCTATCTTACCAAAGCACTGAGTTGGATTTATTTAACCATGCAAGTCAAATCGTTGACAATGAACAGCTGATTTTTCTCTAGAATTTATCAAGGTGTATTCCATGAAGCCAGCTTAAAAAAAACCCAGCAAAAATAGCCATAAGGAACAGAGATGCTTCTGCCTGCTAAAGGCATGACAAACAATCTGTCTTTCATGTAGGCTAGACTTACATGTCTCCTGCGCTCTACAGAAGCAGGCTCCCCAGCAGAACAGATGGAGAAGGGGCCCTTTTCTGTAAGAAGTGGCATAATCAATACCCATACCACTACACACAGAGGTGAAAGCAAGGCAAATAAATGAAAGGTGAGCTGGGGACAGTGCAGTCTGATGGCAGTCTCTAGAGGTGATCGTGGAGAGCCATTCCACTTCACTGACCTAGAAAAGCACATTCCTCCAAAGTAATTTTTGTACTCTATCATCAGAAACAACTGCCTTCATCTAACACCTTGTTTCTGACATGTTGCAAAGTTGAGACAGGCAGCGCATTTACTTACATCATCTCGACTCCCCCTGGAGTAACAGAAGACAACGTTTGCTCTTTGCTGGATGAGGAATCGGTAGTGCACTCTGGTTCAGAGACTGAATCACTGCTACAGGGCTCACTGTTTGGGGAAGTGTTTCTTTGAGAGGTAGTGTCAGCTGCTATAGGCAGGAGGTCCCCTTCGCTGAACGCATCGCTTATAAACATGCCTTCGTGAGTCAGGTAAGCCACTTCTGTGTCCACCGTACTGTCTTTAGCAGAGTTCTTTTGTAAGGTGTCCTCCAGGTCTCTGGTTTTTTGGTTCTTGTCTAGAACCAAGAAAACCACGCTACGGATAGTATTTAATGTTGCCTAGAATCAAATATAACTTTTATTACAAAAAAACCCAAAACCCTCTGCCACAGGCTTGCACTAGAGATTTTCTTTTACCCACAAAATTAAACTAAATCCTGGCTTTATTTTCTATTGTGTAATTAGCATTCGGAGGCAGACCCATCTGTCTTTGACGGTAACCAATATCAGATGTTTCTACAAATGGTGAAAGAAACCTCATTTGGAGCAATCTAACACATACAAAAGTTCTGTCCTAATCCCTAGCAGCCTGAAATGGATGTAATCACGCAACAAGAGGTATTATCTCCTTCCCACTGCTCTCTTTGTTAGCAATAATCATTTTTGCCCTGGATGCCGATATTCACATATCCTTCTTTCAATCAGAAGTTTGAACTCTATAATCAAAACCAATACCTTAAGACTTGAAATGGAAAATAACTTCATTCCATTTCATGTCTGAACTATGTGAAGCTCTTGGTAAATGAATGTCTTACCTTTATTCTCTTGAGGAAGATGGTAAACTTAGAAAAAATATTGTTCAGTAAATCAAACCACTGAGGAAAATTCATCATCCTCATCTGGTCTGCAAGCCTAAAAAACAGAGCAGTATTCAGTAAACAGCAAATGTTTACTGGCCATGATGCCTACCGGCACATAAAGAAAAAAAACATGCTTTAAATGGAATTGTAAATATAAGGAACACTGTGTAGACTTTTATCTGGCAAGACAACAGACATCAGCTGAACAACAGTCATAATCAACACAATGTATTCAAGTAGAATGGGGAAGGAGGTGTATAAAAATAGATCATATTAAAAAAACCCCCAAAACCTCACATTTACCATTTAGTTTTTCCAGGGCATAATGTTCTTTTCCCTGGGGTAACTATGTGATACCAGCACGGAGCGCAGTTAATAACATTTTCACAAATCATGTGAAAAAAAATGAGATTACTAAAAAAATTTGCAAGTGTAACAAAAGCCATGTTATTAAGCCCATTTTGTTGCACTGCAATGAGACCACTTCTGCTATTAAAGCGCAAGTCAGCTGTTTGTGGCAAAGGGCAGGAAAGTCATTGCCAGAACAAAAGTTAAACCCTGTAATACACAGTTTGGACCCAACTGCAGAACAGTAAACACTGGAGAATGGTGAACAAATACCCAATGTTTAAAAATGAGCCTGTGCCCAGTCTTTTCGCAGTCTGGGTGTGAATCTCATGCAGATTCTGCCACTCACTTTACTTTATCAGCTGGTCTGGTTTTATTATCTTGGGGTAACCCTTTGCTGAGCCGAATGAATCACAGAGCTAAAACAGGTGCTGGCAGAGGGGCCTCTGAAGGTGCCTTGTCCAACTCCTGCTCAACGCAGGTCCAACTAGATTGGGTTGCTCAGGGCCCTGCCCAGTCAAAGCTTGAATATGTCCCAGGACAGAGATTCCACAGCCTCTCTGGGCCCCTGTTCCTGTGTTTGACCATCCTCATAGGGAACACATTTTTCCTAAGATTCAACTAGCATTTCTCATCTTCCATCTTGTGCCCATTGCCCCTCGTCCTTCCCCTTCACACCTCTGAGAGGAGCCTGGCTCTGTCCACAGCTCCGCTATAACCCTCCCATGGGGTAGCTGCGGGCAGTTCTCCCCTCAGTTTTCCCCTCCCCACGCTGGAGGGGGACCCAGCTCCCTTGACTGCTCCTCCTACACTCCATGCTTCAGCCCCCAACCAGCCCAGTGGCCTCCACTGGATCTCAATGTCTTTCTTGTTCCTCGACCTGCTGGCTATGCTAACATGGCCCAGGCTGTGGCTGCAAGGGCACGCTGCTGGTCCATGGCCAACAAGTTCTCCACCAGGACCCCCAGGTCCTGCCCTGCAAAGCTGCTCTGAATCCAGCCAGCTCCTGCCTCTCCTCTTGCAAAGGGCTGCTCCTTCCAAGACACAGAACTTGGCATTTGCCTTTGTTGGGCTTTATGAGGTTCCTGCCCACCCATTTCTTGGGTCTGAAGTTGTCTGATCTCTCCTCTGGATAGCTCCTATTCTCATTCATGTGGGACATACTGAAACTACTGACATGTTTTAATACAAAATCCCAGATTATGACAACAGGGAATGCCTTCAAGTAATTAAGAGATATATGCCTAAATACGGTAGTTTATGCTTCATGCAATGAGATGCATAGAATTTCAGTATTTATTTTAAAGGTAAGTTTAATTTAAGGTAACATTAGAATCTGAACGAGAAGGGGAATACGCAATACTCTCAGAGGCAGACAGAAGCAGAGGCTTAAGGTGAAACAGAGGGATAATCCTTAATTATAGGGAAATTTAAGCAAAAATTAGAATGGTAAATTTATCTATGCTAAAACACATCCATCTCCTATCCCCACCCACCACCAAAAAAATATCTGGCTGGATACTTACTTAACAACTACTTCTGTATCTATTTCTTCTATCCGCGATACCGTATTAACCACACACTGTCAAATGTAAAGGGGAAAAAAGAAAACAAAACAAGATCTTAGCTTCCTTCTAACGCTGCCAGGTTTCATAACACACACAATAATCCTCAAGTTAAATAAGAAAAAGTAAAACAAAGGAAAGACATACTTGTATCATTTAACAACTTGTTTCTCTCAAAACAAACAAACAAGAAACCCAAAAGAAACCCCCCAAACCACCCCCCTCCAAACATCTATTTGCAAAATACAGATGATCAAAACGTTCCCAGCTGTGTACTAAGCTCTGGAGGGCACACTGGCTCCATCTCAAAGGTACCTGCTTTTCTGAGCATGGATGCTAAGTACCATTTCAAAAATGTCTCTCAGGTCAGGTACTTAAGAATAGAAGCCATATTCTTCCCCTTTCCAAAGGACTGACTTTGGAAAATGTTGGTTGACTTCCTTTTCACCTTTAAATACAGGGCTTGGGATCTAACCTAAACTGAAAGGAACAGCACCAGGGAAGCATGGAAGCACACACCTACAGTCCTGTGCTTTCAACTGTTAAGGCAGACCCACTTTCAACTGCTCTCCTAGCAGACATGGTATTTGCTGTCTGTCTGTCCTCTTCACCTCCAGGGCACTGCCTGCCTCTGTCCCTAGATTTCTCCACATCTTTATTGCTACGGTGTGGCCTTTCCTCAAAGGACATTTGCTCTTCAACTGGTACATACAAAACTGGCCAGTTTCTTTAGGTCTCCAGAACAATCAATTTTCATTCCAAACATATCTACTGTTTCATGGCAATTTGTTTGCTGATCTCTTTTCACATTACTTGTAAGCCCTCGGTACAAATCAACTCCACTTAGACTGAATTAGGGGTTTTCTCCCAAATGTCAATCAATAACCTGATCAAATGAGTCAGTAGTGTACGAACTCATCTTGCCTTTAAGTGAATATGTACAATCCAAATGGTGACTGATGGCTGCCATCTCAAGCTACATGGATTTTACCTGTGTTTCGAATAAGGTGGTCAGTACAGAAGCTTCTTAAAAGCAGACCTTGTTCTTGAACTATGCGGTGTGTTCAGTGCTTACAAACCTCTGCTCTTTCACCTGCCTGGCAATAAAGAGCTACTAAAGTACTAACCAAAACAGTAGTTAGCAGCAGCAACGCTAACAGCTAGCAGCAAGCCCAGCAATGCATTTGAACAGGAAGCACATTTGAGATGTGGGAAGGGAACAGTTTCCTTTATTAAAGAAAAATATCTTTAAGAGTTGAGACAATAGGCCACAATGCAAACGTGTTGCACAAACCACAGAGAAATACTCTGACCCTGTCTATTTTCCCTATTCAATAGATGAAGTTTAATCAACTTCCAATGTAAGTTTCTATTACTGAGCAGAGGTGACACCTGAAAAATCCAACATAAAGACAAATATTTCCCAGCAGAGTGGGAAAAGCACTTTATGATCAAGAATGAGCAGGAAAACAAGGAGCCGTACTTGCCTACTATCCAACTAAACAGAGATTTTAAAGGAAAAAATATCTCCTCGTGACTGCTGACACAGGCAAGTGAAAAGCCAATGGAGACTGGCGGGCAGATGAACAGTTTTATCCTGGTGTTATTCATTCATGCTTTTTTTTTTTTTTTTTTTTGATGTTACACCTTCTCTGAAGGCCCAGAGCAGCTGCACACAGCTGTATGCTCTTGTTTTTCCAGGCTTACAGTAATACAGCATGACTAGAAAGTAGTGCTCGCTCCCATCCTCTGCTGATCTTTCAGGGAGCAGGGCAGTGACCCAGCCCAGCATTCCATCGCTTTCAGGCAGGGAGAAAACAAGCAGCTAGGGTGCTTAACCTGATTTAAATTGTATAGGGGTCAAGTGAGAAAAAGCTTGCATCAACGCCAAGTCCTTACAAGAAGCGGTGCTGCAGTTGCACACATCACTGTCTGTCTTCTAATTCTGCCGCAGTATTTACTGGCAACATCAGCCTGTGTTATCTATACCCACCCTGCACAACCAGATCAGCAGAACCATGGGGCTGCAATGTGAAGTGGATGGGGAGAGCCAATCTGGCTTAAAACAAAATCCTAATAATAATGATGATGACGATAATAATCATCACCCTCCTCCTCCAAACTTCTAAAAGCTGGGTTCCCAACCTGGTTCACAACACAGCTCTGAACAGCATGCTGTACTACGAGGACAGGAGAGACTGTCTTCATCTGCTGGCAAACCCGCCACCTGACTATCTCCCAGCCTTTGAGATACAAATCAGAGGTGGCTCATAACACATCAGGACATGACTCCTGAAATAATCACACACCTTTAGGGGAGAAAATCACCCCTTGCACAATATTCTCACATATGCATGCAAACAAACAAGATGAGTAAAATTAAAAGTACCAAACACACAAAGTTCGGTCTAGAGTTTTTGTTTGCAAACAAAAGCCATCATATTACTGTCCAAACATTCCATCCATTTTTCCCCAAAGAAGTCATCTAAACTTTGTTCATTTGTTCATTTTAGCTGGTTTTATCTACAAAGATTTTGGTTTGAAAAGATAGACACACTACCCTAAATGGCAAATGACAGCAATGTGGACAAGGATTCATTTTTAAAATAATTTTTACAGGCAAGCACTACTTCTACCCTCTTCATTACTTCACCCGGCTCTCTTAGAAAAAGGCAAAGGTGTTTTCCAACCTTTTATCACGTGCCTATGCTAGGTCTGTGCTAACATTCAGACAAGCAATGTTTTCTGTAGCATTTGTTGGGAATTCCATTATTTCAACTGGCAAGTTTTTTGATTCTCTTTTATGTACTTACACCAAGAACCTGGGGGGTTTGTTTTTTGGAGGGTTGGGGCAGTGGGGGGCTTTTTGGTGTGGTTTTGGGTTTTGGTTTGGTTTTTTTGAAACAGAGTGTTATGACACAACTATACTATGTGGGAAAGCTGTGTGTTAAGAGAAAGAAAAAAAAACAAGCTAAAGTCAGGGGATTCAGAACAACGGTAATTATACAGAAAAAGCTGTGATCTGCTGTACTTGTGCTACCTACTCATTCCAGAAGGTCTCTTCTGCAAACAGACCTCTATGCTTCAGGAAGTCCTTAGTGTCTGCAAGCCCAGCCACCAAAAAACTTCATCAGAGCTGTTCTTAACGACTTAAAAAATAATTTGTAAGGGGTTGAGGCAACCTCGTCACATCACAGAATCACAGAATGGTAGGGGTTGGAAGGGACCTCTGAAGATCATCTTGTCCAAACCCCCTGCTTGAGCAGGTTCACCTAGAGCAGGGCACACAGGACTGCGTCCAGGCAGGTTTTGAATACTCCAGAGAAGGAGATTCAACAACCTCTCTGGGCAGCCTGTTCCAATGCTCTGTCACCCTCACAGTAAAGAATTTTTTTCTCATGTTCAGCTGGAACTTCCTGTGTTCTAATTTGTGCCCATTGCCCCTTGTCCTGTCATTGGGCACCACTGAGAAGAGCCTGGCCCCATCCTTTTGACACCCACCCTTCAGATACGTTAGAAGTGTTTGGCTTACCTGTTTAATTATGTTCTTTGCAGTAATAACCATTTCATCTCCATATATTTCATAAAAATTTAGCTTTCTTTGTTTTAGAAGTCCAAATACTAGTGATACAAGTCTCTCCTATCAAGAAGAAAAAAAGAAAATAAAAAAACCACACTAAAAATATCAAGGTGAGGACAAGAAACACTTTTAAGAAATTGCACAGCAGTAAGAAAGTTCATGTATCAAACACATGGTGAACAGGATTTACATCAGTCCAGCGCCTTGAGACTAATGCCACGATTTAACTATACAAAGTTCCCTGTGGCAATACACCTAACGGCATCCCTTCCTCCCAGACCCTTTCTTGCCTGTTCCACAGTTGTGCTCGTCCACTTGTGCTTAAAAACATGGATATTTCTAAAGATTCGTGAGTTTCCTTACCCTGAGCAAGAATGACACTAAATACAATTGCACCAGCACAAGTGAGAGGCTATCACATTGCAGCACGGAGGTGGGAAGAAGCTATAGGGCAGAAATGGGAATATTTAAGTGCTATTGCCACTCACTGTATTTCATGAAACCCATGGATGAAACAAGACTAAACAGTTAATCGGGGTCTAGCAATTACTGAAGAATAGCACAGGCAAAATCCAGAAAAATCTTTTCCTGGCTAGAAAGCAATCACAATAGCTTAATCTTCAGATGTTTATGATCTTCAGAGGAATGAGCAATATCTATCTATCTATCTATCTATATATACACACACACACATATATATATACACACACACACTGCAAATGAAGCATGTATTCAGGGCAACCATATGCTTGATATATGCACCCATAAATGCATAGGGAGACAGAATGAGAACAACATGCAACTATCAGCTTTCATTGCAAAACTGAAATTTTACAGTCAAGTAGATATGAAAGTCCATGTTCTTTTCCACTTACATGTTGAGGTTCATGAAGTGAATTCAGTATACATTTAATAAGAGAAAAAAGAGAACTGATTATTTTGAAAAAATAAAGCAGGACTGGATTGAAGTTCCGTGAGTTTAGTTACAATTATTTAACTTTATCAAGCACAAAAAAAAAGAAAAAAAAGGCATGGGGGGAGGTTTGGATGAGACGAGAAATAGTATAAAATTATAATGTTGCTACTAGGGACCTGAGTGAGTTAGTTGGTGCTAATTAAGTATGTTAAAGATGCAAACGTATTCATCAAACAGTTTATTTCAATAACAGACATACCTCTTCTAGAATTTGGCAATCATCTTCTAGGGGTCTATTTAAATCATTGCGAGCATAAGTTGAAAACTCTGCAATCATCATTTTATCTATCAGCTTTTCCAGTTCACAAAGCTGTGAGCCAAGATGCCTAAGAAAAACAGCCATTGAGATATGAGCTAAATAATCAACCTGAAAATGAATCATTAGTTCACAGTTGAAGAAAATAACCACCCAGCAGGTAATTTCCATGCAATCAACGCTGGCTTAATGGGAAGCTGAAATCTTTCACTTCTTACAGCATTTTTCAGAGGCACCATTACCTTGCAGCAAAACATGTGGACTTGAATATTCATGGAGGGTAAAAATTGGATGTAGGACTTTTTTTTTTTTTTTTTTTGAAGGGGCCAAGTACCTCTCTTCCCAATGAAGTGAACCAGAAGCAAGAATACTCAGTGCTTGTAAGTATATAGGTGTTAAAAAGGAAAACTTCTTTTGTTCATCCAGTTCCTCAGCTCATCAGTCCGCAAGTTCTTCCACTTCAAACATTTGAGGTTTTGATGTGGTCACAGATTTAATTCACATGACTGAGATACAGTAATAGCTTTACATTACAGGATGGCTTTCAGAGAACACAGAAGAGTTTTCACATTTGCCATTTTTATGCTAATCTAAATTAAAAACATTTTTTCCATGTATTGCAGATTTTAAACCATATTTTGCAGACTGTTGTCATACAGAACCACAAGGAATTTCTCGAGTCAGAAATGTCGACCAGTCTTGAAAAGTTGTGCAGCTAGAGAAACTTTTAGCAGAGTAAAATTAAAAGTGGGAATTTCAGAGATGCCAAGCACTCCAGGCTTTCCAACTTCCACCGACAGCTGAGAGCACCGAGCACCTGTAAAAATCAGACTGCTTTTTCTTCTTTTTTTTTTAAAAAGAAAAAAAACCCCCACAAACAGGAAAAGATACTTTGCCAATGAGAATTAACAGGAACTGTGGTATTTTAGATAAAGCTGGATACAAAATGGGGAGGATGAACCTGCATAGCTCACTGGCTTTAATTCAGTGCTGGTGTAGCTGGACCGGTAGCTTGCGTAGAGCGGCAAAAATGTCTTAGCGGTCCCTGACCAGAGCGCTGCTGTACCAATGCGAAGCCCACAGGATCCAGTCTCACAGCCCATGTCGGGCAAAGTCAGCGTCAGGGTGCAAGGAAGCACGATGCCAGGGTAGCTTCTCCGTGCAGATGCCCACATGGCAAGCGCTGAGCTGAACTGAATGAATCTTGCTGGATCGGAGTTAAGCAGATTCATTTTTTTTTTTTTAATTTTAAGATGACCAGGGACGTGTCTGCTTTTGAAATTGTTGGTCAAGAATTGGTTGGAATGGACAAGTGGACACATTTCAAATATCTAATTTAAACAAAAACGGCCTCTAGAAAGTCCAAGCCAGTTGCATCACAGACATTTCAAAAACAAACCCAAGAGAAAAAATTAGAGATTATTATTTGCAATGTAATGACGAGTTGCAAAACTTACTGCGGGACTAATACCCACAACACAAAGGCTCTTAGTTAGGTAAGCACAAAGATGCTCTTCGGTAAATTATTTCTGTAACTGTGCTTAACTACACTGAAACACAACGTAACCTACCCTCTCAAACCTCAGGTATGGAAATGTCCAACAAGGGTTCCCAGCACTTGCTGCCACTAGTTCACCCGAGATGTTCTAGCCCCTAACAACAACAACAAAAAAACCACTCCACCCTGAAACATGCAGGAATAAGTCAAACCTTAATTCATACTCCAGCGAAACACCTTGGCAATGATCTCTTAAGAGGTACCAGTCACACAACAGGTCCTTTCAACGACTGAAACTACAATTCTCTTATGTAAAATTATGAGTGCAGGGTAAAAATTCTTTTAAAATACACAAATGAGAACTATTTTACCAGGCACCTGTGGTTTGCCAGCACACCTATGCAAAAAAAATAATAATAATAATAATAAAAAAAATAAAAATCACCAGATCTCCATCACCCCAACAAGGATTGAAAAAAACCAAAAATGTAAAAACTGGCAGTACAGATTTGTAATTTGGTTAATGCGTAAGTATTATTTTTTGTAAAATTAAAAAGATGAACTTGAAAAGGTTAAAAAGCTCTAAAACTTTAATTCTATCCTATAGCAGTAGCAAGCAGTAATCATACAGTTATGACTGATACATATACTGGGGATATTAACCTAGACTAAAGACACTAATTTATTACTTTGCAGCACCATTAAGGTAGTTTCATTTTTTGCTGTAACTAGAATAAAATTTTTTTCTGCATACAGCAGGACAAGAGGAGAATAATTTTTGTATATGGATGATACGAATAGTTTTCTTACTGCTTTACACTGAATGATTCTGTGGCATGACTCAATTTAAAGCTGTCTGTTCAAAAGCAAACTACAAGCTGCCATGCACAACACTAAAGCAACAAGTTTTTAAAAAGTAAGATACAAATTATTTAGGGAAAAAAAAGATACTAATTATTTAGAAAAATGAGATACTGATTTAGAAATTAATCTCTTCTTAAAATAAATCAGGTATTTAATTCACTTGACAACTGCAGCATTCCTGCTCAGAACAAAGCAAGAACATCCATTTGTTTTTTCTTGGAAAAAGCTGAAGTATTTGTACGTGGCATCAATTTAGATTTTTAAAATTTTATCTATTTTTAAAAACACAACATTCTACTGAAAAGTTTTATCAAGATCTCCATCTTTCCATTGCACATTATTTCCCCAGACACGCTATACACACAGGCCACTGTGAGACTTGGGAACAACTACGCTGGGCTTCTCAACTACACTTGTGTCTCTGGTGGGGGTGATGACAGGTTGCCTTTAACTCACCTTTCTGAACCTTTAATATCCAAAGCAGAAGGGACGTTTTCCATTCCCATCACTATTTTTAACTCTACCAAACCAACCAACCGAGCATTATTCATAGAAATCACTTTTTACAGACAAGATGAGTATTTACCTGCAAATATGTTCCACATCTGAGTGTAATTTTAAAATAATGGCACATTCTTGGGATCTCACGTATACTAATCACAATGACAACAGAATTGCACTCTCTGCTGACGTAGGACAGAGGTCACTTGATTGCAAAACACAACTAATTCTGATTGATGTTGTCACAGGGTTGTAGAAGTACACTCACTATCATCAAGGTAAATACAAACGTGACTCAGTCAAGGGCTGTGCACCATAACCAAGTGGCCGAGGGTAGGAACAGTATAGAGGAAAGAAACTGCACTGAGGTGTCTGAAGATAGACCATCTAAGCTAAAAGAAAAAGACTAACAGCTTCTAACAACTTTCCTCCCAATAGTTTATTAGCTCTTTAAAAAAAAAAATATATTTTTTAATTAAAAAAAAAAACAACCTGACTTTTTCTGAGATCTTTTCTACATAAAATTTGAATCTTGTTCCAAACCAGCTAGAAGAAGTGTTAGAAGAGGAGCTCATTTGAACAGAGGGACAAGAGTAGTCAACAGTATAAAGTTCTGAACATTCATGTTACAGTTATTGAGCAACAACCATGTTTTTATTATGCAAGCTGGGAACCACCAGGTTGCAGGAACCATATAACCTCTAAACAAACCAAAAAAACCCCCCAGCATCAACTTATAAAACTAAGTGTATTAGCTCCTCAACTGGGTGATGCAAGTCTCAGAGCTGATTTAGCATACATTACTTTTGCCAGCATTGCACCACAGTGGCAGCTTTGCATACGACACTTTTATGCTGTATACGACCATTATGATAGCTTATTTTACATAAGCTAAAAGGATTCAACTGTAGTAATACCCTTGCATATCACAGAGGACCTTGCCCAGTGCAGCAGCATCTCCCAAGTGGAGCTCCAAGCATCCACTGTTAACAGAAGCAGCCAGCACGGGACCTTGGACTCACTAATTCACCTAACTGTAGCAAACACGGGTGAAAAAACAGTAGCAACAGCAGCTTGGGCAGCACCTTCCCACTGTTTCTTCCCTTCCCAACTTCAGCAGCTCACAGAACTGGATTTCTCAGTCCGATGGAGCAAGGGGAAGCACCCCCTGGGCACTGTAAATACAGCTCTCCACAAGAGCAGACATGGCTGAACACGTTCCATCTGACCAGCTGTCAACCTCAGACCACATTTTGAGCTGTGGTTTGATAACTTTGCACTGGCTTTTGCTTGCAAAGCTTCTTGGT
>WAAD01033037.1:58121-72205 GCA_013389945.1 Fregata magnificens | reverse complement strand
GTGCTGGAGCGTGTCCAGAGAAGGGCAACGAGGCTGGTGAAGGGACTAGAAAACAAGTCTTATGAGGAGCGGCTGAGAGAACTGGGGTTGTTTAGTCTGGAGAAGAGGAGGCTGAGGGGAGACCTTATCGCTCTCTACAACTACCTGAAGGGAGGTTGTAGGGAAGCGGGTGCTGGACTCTTCTCCCACGAAACTAGCGATAGGACGAGAGGAAATGGCTTCAAGTTGCGTCAGGGGAGGTTTAGATTGGACATTAGGAAGAATTTCTTTACTGAAAGAGTGGTTAGGCATTGGAACAGGCTGCCCAGAGAGGTGGTGGAGTCGTCTACCCTGGAGGCGTTCAAAAAAGGTGTAGACGTGGCACTCCAGGGTCTAGTTTAGGAGTCATGGTGGTGTTAGTTGATGGTTGGACTTGATGATCTTAGAGGTCTTTTCCAACCCAATGATTCTATGATTCTATGATTCTATGATTCCAGCTAAGCACAGGCTGGAGGCCGATCTACTCGACACACGGTCCGTGCATGTTCCTGTAACACCACATGCTTAGGCCAGTCACTAAAGACAGTGGCCCAGAGTGGAGCTGTGTAGCAAGAACTGTATCTCTGGGGTGCTGCATGCATGAGGACTGCATACCAGCACTTTGAAACCATCTCTCAGCTGTGGGCTACAAGCCTGGCAAGAGGAAGTTCCAGTCACTGCTTGGCTCTCATCTCTGCACCCCTAAACCACCTGTAGACAAGAATGGAATACAAAGCATCTAGATGTGAAAAGTTAACACCCCACACACACACACCTCCAAAAAAATTCTCTCTGGCACATGCATTAGTCACACTGCTTATGCCACACTTACATTTTGTACCTTTTGTACTATATTCTCCAAGAATGAACAAACAAAGGTAAACCAAACCCCTTCAGCCAACACAATGTGCTCAACACATTCTAGCTCTTCTTGCATTTTATTCATTTCCTAGATGGTTACCTACCGGAAACTGTGAATGCCTTGAAGCTCTTGCTGTAACACCTCCTGTGTTGTTGCTATTAAGTCCAAAGCTCCAACAAACTCAGAAGTAGATAGCAGCAGCTGTACTGTGGGCTGTGTTTGGTGTACAGTAGCCATTAATTTCAGTTTATTGTACGCTTTTATACAGTTATTTCTGGTGAGTGACAGTCTTAAAACTCGAAGCGATCCTTCACACATTACTTTATCAATTTTGGAGATTTTCTCTCTAAGTAATTTTACAGCCTGGGAAGTTTTCCTGAGGTAGTCCTGCAACTCATGCTGAGAGGTCATTGCATGAAAAAATGCTTCTGAGCGCAGAGAAATCTGATGAGCAATATTGACTTCCACAATGTCCAGATAATGGCTCAGCTAGAAAGAGGACGGAAGAGGAAAACCAAACAGTGTTGTTAGGACTTGGCAAGTTTATCACCATGCAAATCTACTTTCAGGGTATTTGTCTTATTGTATCATGAGGAAATTTTGCTAACAAAAATTAAAACCCTTTGTCAGATTAGCAAGCAAATAACTACCAATTGTGGTTTGATCATTTGTTTTTAAATGAGCTCAAAATCACTTTGGGAAGGCTGACGATGCCCCTCCTGCTTGAAAATTACAAGATAGAAAAGCAAATAATTCTCAAATACCCAAGCTTTTGTACTACATGGTTGCACAGTGGCACTGTTACAATACAGCCATTAACCAGGAGACAGCTCTGGATACTGGCTTGCAAGTAAGAACAGTATATACATGCAAATATGCTATGTACTTCTGGTCATTGAAGGTGCTGAAGAAGCAGCCCAACTATACTTGATGACATAGCTTTGGAATGGCTCTGTTCATTTAAAAGGCTGTAGCATCATCTTTGTAGAAAAATCCTCAGGATATCTCTGGCCGCAGTTGTTTTTTGCCAACCAGCTGGAGTTCCTATTAAACGTATTTCATGTGCGCTGGCACTGTGTGATTCCCAGAGACAGAGTATGCCTACATGTTTAGAACCTGAAATTCTAATTCTCTATGTTGTACAGTTACAAGACCACTGGGTTGGCCTGATTATTTGAGCTGTAAAAGGTCTGTGTTCGGCTTATGCTGAATATGCAAACTCAAAGGACTGAGGCATTAGGATGCTTATCTGAATGCTAATACTCAGATGACCTGGTTTCTAAGAGGTGCTAAGCACTCAAACCTCATGATGAATTTCAAAAGGCCCATCCAGAGGTGGGGGAAAAAAAAAAAAAATCAGCTGGAGAATGTCTCCTTCTTACAGTTATTTTCATCCTGTATGTATTTAACACTGGGGATTTATACAACATGCAAACCCATCTTTTTTTTAATACTTTTAATCAAAAATGCCTTCCACCAAACAACTGTGACACACCTAGCCCACAGGAAAAGCTGAGAAGACTGTGACACAGGGATCAGAGAAAGGGTTATGATGATCATTCATTTATGTGATTGTACCAACCAGATGCCCCAGGTCCCTTCACTATGCTAAGCAAGGTAGAACAAACAGAACAAAATGATAGTACCTGCCCCAAAGAGCTTATAGCTCCAGTGGAGGGTAAGACATGGAAGGAGGTAAGGATGAAAGAAATGTCAGGGGGAAATTGTTCAAGTAGATCAGCAGCAGTCCCAAAAGCACTAATAGCCTAAGTATGTGTGCTTAAGGCAGATTTCTCCAAATCCTTTTGGAAAATAGTGCCTGGAGCTAAGGATAATTATGGCAGCAGGGTGTCTATTTACACGTGGTAAGTGTAAACCTTGTGCAGTTCAGAGCCTTTAAAAAGTAAAACAAAAAATTTGGGCCCATTTCAGTAATGTGAAGCAGTGTAATAATTTGTTTATCAAGCACATGGCTTTGGAGGCAACAGAACTGTGTTATACTCTTTAGGTATTTGTATCACTTCTCCCAAGGAGCATGGCTCACAGCTATTCAAAGCCTTATTTTCACTCCACTGCATCAGAGAGGGCTCTGGGTCTCCTTCACTCAAAGTCCATGTTGAGTGTCCACCCTGCTGCTGCCAGGCTCACTTTGTGGTTTAAAGCATATGCCAGACACTGCTTTTTCATCTTCAGACAGCAACTGCCACCAGAAACTCCAAAGAAATATTCCTCCAACTTCAGGTGTGGAGGACAACCCAGTGAAGGATCAGGTTAGCCTCCAGCAGAGCCTGTGTCTTCCTCCTGACGTGAAGGGAGAGCAGGAAGACTAAATCCTGGAAATTTGGAAACCTCTTCCAGAAGATCTCATGCTATTTTTTCTTAAGGCACCTCACTATTTCCCTGCCGCCCCTCCCCCAGCTCCCAGAAGCTTTAGTAGGTTAAACAGGAGGGAAAATTAAAGTTAGAAAACAGACTCCAAAATTATGTAGATTTTCTATAAGCATTTTGTGGGTATTTGTACCATAAAAATGATTCATTATGGGATTTTCTACACTACAACTACGTAACTAACAAAAAAAGAGCAAGTAAAGACTTCTGTTTCCAGTATGAAAGAAACAGTTCTGCTTTCATGCTCTCCAATGCACTCAAGTCCTCTGTGAAATGCAAAAATTGCTCAGTGCAGATGACATGACAACAAAAGGTAAGAGGAAGCTCCTGACATACAAAACCTTAGGATTTAGTATTTCTTTTAGCACAGAAACCACAGTGCCTTCAGTCTGGATTTTCCTGAGATGTGAGAAAGCAATAGTTTTAAACAGCGTACAACCTCTAGCGTTCCCTTCCCATGGAATTGCTCTTCCTCCCTAACAAACAGCTCCACATCTCTGAAGTTCTCAATATATACCGCTTCACTAAGTTTTAGTCATCATGAAGAGCCAATTATTATGCCATATACAGATTCTTTTTTCCAGATTTGATAGATATATTTATTTAGCAGGGGAAAAAAGTTCTCTCTGAGTAAGATGCTTCCTGCCTTGTTTACTACCTATGTGCAGCCTGATGTAAAATGAGAGATAGCAAAGCCCACAACCATGTGTACAAACAGTACAGAACAGCAGCAATGGAGTTTCTCTGTAGTAACTAACAGCTGTGATGGATAACGATATCTTGTATCAAAGTTGTACCTTTTCCTGAAGTAACCTGGAGGAAGCTGCGTCACGATTTCCTTTTCCACCAGCAGTACTAAAATGAGACCATGGTAAAACGGCATTAAATGTTAAGGAATCTTCCAAGGCAAAATCTGGTTTCATAAAAATCTGAAACAGAAAAACAAAGGAAATAAATGCACCTCTCTTACCCCTACATTTTCCTCCCCAGTTTAACACACCTCCTGTCTCATGAAGCTAACAGGGACCTTATTTGATTTTTTTCAAAAACCAAATTTTCATTTATCCAGGCAAACAAATTCATTCCAGACCTTATAACCAATTTACTTCACATCTTAAAAGCTTGTGTGATCTGACAAAGTCTTATCTTCCTAAAAAGGGAAGGCACAGCTCCAAAACTACATAGGTTATCAAGCACCCACGATGATCTAAATAAACATCCTGAGCGTGAAAACGTAGGCAGCATTAAACTGCAGGTGGGTCCTCTAAAGGATCAGGGCAAACGTTCTTCAATAGCAGGGGCATCCTACTGCTGATATGCTCATTTCTGGGGCCATAGCTTCTACCAGACTGAGGATCCAGCCAGCTGTCAGGGTGCAGCAAGTGTTGCCTAGGAGGGAACAGAGCCTCAAGCTGATCTCCTCCAGCACAGTGCAGCAAACGTGCTGGCCAGAGTCAGTAACATGTAACATTAACTCTACACATCTCAGTGAACTATTAACCTAAAATTCCCTCTGATAACGTTATTTTTACTTGACAAAACTGGTACAAACCTTGAGCTTCCAGGCAGACAGTAGTACCCCTTTGCCTGTATTTATGAAGTGTAATTTTAAAAGGTTCAACACAGACTATAGCATCACACCACACTCAAACATTCTTGTTTCCTGGACTTTAAACATCGCAGTGACAGCTATTCAAGTAACAGACTACATGACTGGCACAAAGATGTTGACCCATATTAACACTCTGACTTCTTAATGTACCTAGAAAAAATTATTCAGACTGAAATAGAATCTGGAGTTGTGTCTTTTGTCAACCTGTCACAAAAAACCCACATCATACACGCTGCAAGCATATATGCAAGACGGCTTTGCTAAAGGGTCCAAGGAGTTAAGTCTAACACTAAGTTGTACGCTGCGCAGTATTCAAGCTCCTATCAAACTCTTCAGTTTCCTTCTCCTCCTAGAACACAGAGTAGCTAATTTTGCCCAGCTCTGAGGTTTTAACTATTAAAGATGAAAGAATTAATGGCATTTGCATTCTACTTTAAGTAAGAGAAAAATCAAGACCACAGGAAACAACAACAACAAGAAAAAGAAAGGAAAAGCAGATTGTTCTTAGTTGTAAATTCTGAGTACTGCAGATCCTCTTGAGAATCAGCTCAAGTAATCAGCTTGGACAAAATTTCTACAAAGAAGAGAGTACATTCATACACTCAAGACTACATGTGAGAAATCCTTATAAAAAGCTAAGAGTGCACAGGAACCATACCTTAGGTACTTGTTCCAGATCTGTCCTGGATTTATCTAAAATTAAACAAAATACAAGTAGTCATTCATGAGCAAACAATGGAAAACAATTACCTTGAACACTATGAAACCCTATGAGGAAGTTTTCAAAACAACAGTGCCAGGTTTCTCACAGGGGCCAGACAGGGAACAGTGGTTATAAATTAAAACGAAAGGTTCTGACTGAACACGAGGAAAATCTTTTTCACCATGAGGACAATCAAGCATTGGAGCAGGCTGCCCAGAGAGGCTACTCTCCATCCTTGGAGGTCTTCAAGGCCCATCTGGATAAAGCCCTAAACAGCTTGGCCTGACCTCACAGCTGAACTGGCTTTGAGATGGCAGTTGCAGTAAAGACTTTCTGAAGTCCGTTCCAACCTGAAATATTTTGATTCTTTGAAACATTCTGATGTCCTTTGTAGTTTAGGTCTCATGCTCAGAGTATTCAAAGGTGCTCGCACTCGGCTGCTTTGACAGTGAAAATGTTAGTCATACAAAGCAATCTACTTAGCACTTCACATTCCTTAATGCACTGTTCAATCAACTGGCAAGGGCCAGGAAAAGGTCCCTCTAACATCACCCCAATTTTAACGCTCCATATTGAAGCTGCCCATATAATCACTTCTGCACAGCACTTGGAGGATGGATGCGCAAAGGCTGGCAAGAAGAATGAATGAGGACTCAGGACAGAGTCCCAAGCACACTGAGCAAGTAGCATAGAAGTAGCCCTTCCCTTGCTGACCTGCCAATTGCAAAGGGTAAGATAGTTGAGCTGGGAAAAAGAGGTGTATCGTTGTATCCCAGCAGAACTTGAAGGAAAGGCAAATTCAGACTTTTGAGGTTCAGCCAAAACCCCCTTTTCCTCCCCTACTCATTAACTTAGTGTGCATCATGAAGAGGGGGCACATTGGAGGCCAAAAAAGGCGAGGAATGTAAAAACAGCAAGCCCATACCTCAGCTGGACAGTCTACTTGTCCCTGACAAACATGGTAAATGCTACAGCAGCAATATCTCCCACATTTCTCTCACCTCTTTGGTTCTTACTTTATTTGTTTGTTTTATTTGTATTGAAATACAAAAGGCAACCTAGGAAACATCCTGCTGTCCTCAGTCTTCGGACAGACCAACTCTTATGGAAGTGAAAGGCCAAGTCTTGTAGGCTGGAGTTAGAGGGAGACAGGCAATGCTAACAAAAGAAACCTTAGAAAATACAGAGTTTCAGTTTACCAAATGATGCTTCTACTAGGAACTGTCCACCTACCCAAGAAGCTCCCAGTTACTTTGGTGACACAGTAATTTTCTCCTTTTAAAAACAAAAGCCTCCTTCGAAATAGATTAAGCTAAGCCTGAAGAAGGAACTTTTATTTTGCAGTATGCACCACAGACAGACTCACTCAGGAACAGCTATTCCAAAATAACACCAAGTACAGAGAAACCCTACAGAAGGGCCTCCTTTTGCACGGAAAAGGAGGAAGAAAGCAGATTGAAAGGACTTCATCAAAAGGAGTAAACTACTGAATGCTTCTTGCTGCATTACCTGTAGACATTGATATAGACAAGCCTGATCAAACAGTGATTGGCAAATGAACCCTTTTACGCTAACATTTTTGAGAAAATAAATTAAAATAATTTAAATATTAAAAGTTTGCTCCAGGTTATGAGTGTTTCTTTTCCTTTTGCTTGTCTTTTCATTTTGGCTTCCGCCTTCCTTTGTCCAGTTTTGTATTAGCTGAACTACTTCCATAAAATCTTGACATTCAGGCTTGCTACAGCTGTGGACACCAAAAAAATTTTGCCAGGTAGTCTTTCCTAACAGTAATCAGAGAAATGCTAACCAGAGAACTGGCCAGAGTGGAACTTCACGAAGTTCAACACAGGAAAAGGCAAAGTCCTGCACCTGGAGAGGAATAACCCCAAGCACCAGTACACACCAGGGGTCTAGCAGCCGGAAAGCAGCCCTGCAGAGAGGGAACTGGGGCCCTGGCAGACAACAAACTGACCAGGAGCCAGAAGTGCATTATTGAGGCAAAGCATTCTGGGTCGCACTAGGCAGAGAACTGCCAGCAGGTTAAGGGAAGGTGATCCTCCCTCTCCGCTCAGCACTGGTGAGACATCTGGAGCAGTGTGCCCAGTTCTGAGCTCCCCAGTACAAGAGACGTAGACGTACTAGAGTGAGTCCAGTGAAGGGCCACAAAGAGGATTAAGAGACCAAGGCATTTTTCATAGGGGGAGAGGCTGAGAGAGCTGAGGCTGTCTAGCCTGGAAAAGCTCAGGGGGGATCTTATCAATGTTTTTAAATATCTGATGAGAGGATGTAAAGAAGACAGAGCAGGCTCTTCTCAGTGGTGCTCAGTGACAGGACAAGAGGCAATGGGCAGAAACTGATACATGAAAAATTCCATCTGAACGTAAGAAAACACTTTTACTGTGAGGGTGGTCAAACACTGAAACAGGTTGCCCAGAGAGGTTGTGTAATCTCCATCCGTGGATAAATTCAAAACCCAAGCAGACGCTGTCCTCCCGTAGGCGACCCTGCTTGAGCGGGTGGGTTGGGCTAGACCATCTTGAGACGTCACTTCCCACCTTAGCCATTCCGTGATCCTCATGGCAGACACACAGGAATGGCCCAGCGCTGCCATTCTTCATTGCAAAGTCAACAGCTGCTAGAAATGTGATGCAACAGTTTCAACAGATCTTAAATAAAAGGATGTTAAAGAAAACACTGCCAGGGACATAATGACCTGCCATGAACGCAAACATGCCAAGGAAAAGTTTAAGAGCAGGTATCGCAAGCATTTTGACCTATAAAATATCAGCAGTGGTCATGAATACTTCTAGTCAACCATATCCGGGTTTTCAATTATTGTTCACCAGCAGCTATTTTTGCACATGAAGCCCCTGAGCAAGTAAAGGAGATGATCAGTATGTTACAGTAGTCATTACAGAAATTACTTTTTAACGACTAAAGGAAGGCTTTGACTGTACCGTGAGTGTGTAATAGAGTCCTGTCGAAGGTATCTTTAGGAGTACAAATATTCTTGCATCTTTCATGAACCTTCTCTCTCTGTAAAAGAGAAAATATATTAAAGAATTACTCTGAGGCTTTAAAAAGATTTTTTTTTTCTTTGAAACAGAACATTCAGAACATTTTCACTGAAACATACTGCATTACGCCAAACAATTCTGACAAGTTCACAACAATATTTTTTTCCTCTTAAAGGCTCAGATGATGTTTGTCCAGGTGAAAGGCAACACAGGTTGAAATTTTTGGTCTCTCTGTTGTTTTTTCAGTATCTTTACATCTCAAGAGAAAATGAACACAAAAGTTATTGAAGAGGCGTAATAACCTCTCTACATAATGAGATATAACCATAGAGCAATTGTAATTACATATCCAAACATTTCTTTGCTGTCTAATCCAGAAATCACACTAACACACAATGAATGCTTTTTCATTGCTAAATTAAACTGGATCAAAGAAGAAATTGCTTCCACATCTTACTAATGAACACCTTGCTGAAACCACATATCTCGTCATGCTGAGCTTCAAATTTTATCCACAGGTGTAAACACCAGAAACCATAGTGGTGAGAAATTACGTTTCTAAAGAACACCGATGTTAGCTCGATCTCTGCTAGAAGCTACATCACAGGTCAGTTCCCTCGTCCTAAAACCTTCTTTCATTTTGCAGTCACCGCATTACACGCTAACGAATGAGCTCTTAAACGTTTTAAATGTTGAATGTGTGAACTAATGGCAATAGTTCAGTTACAGACAATTCCCTTCCACATACTTTAACTATGATTTACATAAGTAACACTTCCTGCAGCTAATTCTGTAACAGCAAAAAAATAAGAATGTTACAAACCAAGGAAGCAGAAAACAGTGGGAGACTTCTACATGTTCTTTCAGTTAAAAAAAGAAAGAATACTACATACTTACTGACACCTGTATTTTAAGAGTGTGTAGAAGTCTCCTACTGGTCCTGGTGTCCTTAGATGTAGCTTAAACTTTCCTGTTACAAAAGAAATCATCAAGATAATAGGCCTATTTATAGTTTAAGAACTTCACGTATAAACGTTTACATTAGAGACTCTTATAAAATATCTCCAAGCCTTGCAGCACATAGTCATGTTTTATTAGTTGATGCAAATGTATGAAAATGCTATGTTGCACTGTAGAGCCGAATCATTAAACAATCCTTACAGAAAAAGGATTAATAATCAGAAAGAATAAATAGGAACTGTAAGCTCTGGTACAGAGCACAGTATTCAGAAATACAAAGGAGGGGGGGGGAGAGAAAAAAAGAAATTGCCTAGAGAGAATTTAGACAGCATTTTCCACACTATGAATACCGAGATTATAAAACAAGAAATGCCTAACAAAGAGTCAACAAGCACTGAAGAGCAAATTAATTAATCAGCTAACTCTGTGATGACTACTAACAGGGACAATCTCTAATTAGAAGAAGGATCTCAGATCTCTTTCTGGCCCCTAGTACTACGTGCATCTAATTTTGGGTTCTTACCGGAGTGATTTCCTGTTGGTATAATGCAAAATGTTCCTTGGTGATCTGTGGGAGGTAGAATGAAGGCGTGACTTCAGTGTCCACAAAGTCCACTCCCCATGTTTTTGTAAAGAAATCAGATTCCCTTTTTGCTAACCTAGGATCATTTAGTGCTGCTGGGATATTGACTTTGGAATGATAAATAGTCCATCTGTGCTGATCCACAACTAGACATGGGCTGTCACATAAATTACTGGGATCGCCTGCAGCACAAAAGACAAGACAGTTTGTTAGGGTGAGAAACTGGAAGTTTTATTTTTGCTAAAATGTCATTCTTAAGCAAACCATGTTTCCACAATTACATAGTGGATCAGAATTATCTATGCAAAAGACACACAATATTCTCCTTCTGCAACACTTTAACTTGCATTTCTTCTATCAGATTAACCAACACGAGTTTTGAACACAGTGGTGTATTCACACTCATTAAATATATTTATCTCAACAACATTAGCTTCTACCGAAGAGAAAAAAAATTCCAACCACAAACATATTTTTAATAATCTGAACGTGATCAGAATGACAGCTAAAATTCGTCAGTATTATATTTTGTAATTCTTAAGAGCCCACCCCACCTACTCCTTTTTATAAACTAAGCTTTAGTACACCACAGCAGCTATAACTGTGACCAAAACCTGGTTTTATGACAGCACTAGACTTATGACAGTGCTAGAGACAGGTCCTGGTCTCTTGCTTCCCACTGCAAGAGGGCTAGGGTGTTTCACAGAAGTAACGCAGCTAGACTCCAAGCATGCTGGACAGGTCTGTTACAGGCTCTGACAGAATATACCCTCTTCTTGCATGTAGTATGGATCATAGCTATAATGTGGAACCACACAAGCAAGGTCCCATCTATAATGCAGACATCTAAAAAGAAGCTGCAAATAGGAAGGCGCTCTCATTGCTCCAAAGGGACACTGGGTGGTAAAAAGCAGAATTACAGCATACTTTGAAATAAGACTATAGCTTAGTACGCTATACCCAGTATACGAGAAAATTTGACTGGACTAGCAAATTTAACTGCATTTTCACTCTCCTTGACACCGACATTACCTGTAGGTTCCTTGGGACACACATCAGGCAGTGACTGCACAGGTCGAAAACGTTTTGTGGCATCCATTTCCTTTTTAAAGAAAGCATCACTGCTGTTTGACTGAGGCACTGGTGAAGAACTGTGGCTTGATGCCATTGCATAAAATCACCACTTGAAAAAATCTAAATAAGAAACAATAAATATCAACACTTTAATAAACTTCTGGTTATGGATTGTATCAAAACAATGACAATCCACCAGCTATATTGTATTTTTTTAACTGCAATTCTTTAACTGACACATTTCATCAGCAACAGGGGAAAGTTTATTTTAAACACAAAAACAAAAGGCAGAATGTAACTTCATAGTCTGTTTCCTCCCACACCTCTAGGTTTGGAGGATACCTTGTTCTTGCACGCAGCACCAATAAAATCATACATTTAAAAAAAAAAAAAAGTCTTACAGGCACTTCTGCCTTTCTATTGCCATAACTATTGCAGTCGCAGTGCACATTCACAGTGTGTGTGATATCCTCACAGATATCAGGAAGCTTGGGTAGACAAATGTATAGCCTTCCACCTCCTCTTCCCTCCTACCTACTTACTATCTTCAGTGACTGCAACGAGCAGATCACCTTTTGCATCTGCAGAGGCATGCCACACTCAGCGAGGTTTAACCACAGTGCGTTACATGCTGCAGTGAAAAAGGTAACGGGTGCAGGTGAGATATTCTGTACCCTCACTTTGTTGTGCTGTCTTAATATTATGACCCCAGCAAAAGGAGGCGCACCATTTTCTCCAAAGGAGGAGGTCTCCAACCTGTGTTCATGATTCAGCCAAGCCTAGCAACAGCTACCCACAGATACAATATATCATTAATTATTTATAGTAATTGAAATCATTATCCCATTTCAGACAAATCAGAATCTGAAGAATACAAGCATACCATGTATATCAGAAAAGCATGAGCACATACTATGCATAGAACATAGACATCTTTTATCACTTGAATCAGGAAAATTGGCAATTCAATTTTTCATGGCTGTCTAGTAAAGTAAACTATAGTTTCTTTCAACACAAAAAGCAATTCCAGAGAGAAGACAATTAAAACATAGATCAAAAAGCTCTGGAGTAAGGGAAGTCCCACTAATTTTCAGTTGAATTTTAAGCTCCCAATTTGAAAATAAACAGCCTTAAAAACTTTACACCAGGGCTGAACAACATAATGTGTTCTTTCCACCTATAAACAAAGCTGCATTTCCATCAAAGTATCGGCTGAGTCAGTAGTAAACTGCAGAACTATTAGAGGTTTGAGAGTTTATTAAAACATCCCCATAATGTACAGCTCAGAGAGTGCCCGTTCAAAGAGACCAGTCTGAATCCTCGCCTTTAAGGAGAAATAAACACATCTAGCAAGATCTTAGCATTTAACTACCAACCCTTAAGGGGCACCTAAATTACTTACTACGCTGTGAAGGAGCACAAAAAGATAAAAGGCCTATTTTATCTTCAATCGCTGAAGCAGGCACCAAGGGATGACTGTACGTCACTGTGTCAACTTCTAACAGCACCACATAAATTACAGCAAATCTCATTTGGAAAAGAAAAAAAAAAAGTTCTACTTTCTAAACAAGGTTGGAAGTGTCCTACAAAACAATTCTAAAGACAAGTTAAGATATGTACAGCTATAATAGAGCATCCTAATGAACGGGCCCATAATGACTAACACACACATATTCTGGCCAAAACTCTGTCCATTGGGTGCCATTCCTGATGTTCACTTGCCTCTCTCCCTTTCTATCCAACAACGCAGCAAGACAAGGCGGATAACGTGCTTCCACCGTCATGTTTAGAAGTGACTTTTAAAAGGGGTGAAAACAGACCACCAGAACCCTTTCTAAAAACGCTGCAGAAGGACTGAAAATCTGTCTCCTGGTTTTTCTTGGGAGGGGATTCCCTTCTTTCTTATAGTAGAAACACTTACTAGTTGAGATAGAGAATGGGAGCACTAATGGAAAACTGGAAGCAGTCAGAAAGGGGAAAAACCTTCCCAGACATCTGACAGACCTTCCTTAAGTATCAGAAAGCATCAGCCTCTCTCCCCAAAACGCCCCAAAGAAAACTTTCACTACTACTGCTGTTACATGTTCATACTCTTATGTTCTTCCCTTGACACTTCCAAAGCAACTTCTTTCTTTATGAAGCTCTTCCCTAATGTTCTGAGGTATTTTTGTGAAAAATCTAGTTTATGATAATGACAGAACTCTATCGTTTTAGCGTTCTTAAAAAACGTATCCAGTGCTAAGTTATAATGATCAAGTCTCCTAAAGGCATACAGTAAATTTATCTGCACTCGGAACTGCTTCAAAGTTCTGTATTTGCAGTTTTTCTCCTGAAAAAGCCTCTGTAATATTGCAGTCTGCTCTAGCCAGATGTATGAGCAACTAAGACAATTTGTAGAAAGCACTGAAATCTTGTACTCCTGCTAGCAAGTCTTTCATTAAGCCTCTTTCCTTTCCCCTTAATGAGGTATTGCCCAAAAGTATATTCCAAGATGTGAATTGTCTCAACTACATAAATCTCTGTGGAGAAAATGCTAACTGCATTATGCCAGTGTAAGATTTAAAATAAATTTAAAAGACAATTTAACACTGAAGACTGGTTCAATACCTCAACTTTTCAAGAACAAACTAGACCCACTCTTGTACAGGTATTTTTATTACTTATCACTGTAAAATATTCACATTGCCTTTGTACACTGACAAATCTTAAATTGCATGAAAAGAGTACAATAAAATATCAATGCAAGCAGTAACCTTCATACTATTGAGTGGATTTCAACAAGATATAAGGATTCTCAGGCAGAGGCCTTCTTAAGTGGCATGCAATATGATGCTGTACTAAATTATTCATAGTTAACAGCTATTCTA
>WAAD01033037.1:22379-50438 GCA_013389945.1 Fregata magnificens | reverse complement strand
AGCCGCAGTGCCCGCCGCCGTCCCGGCGAGCGAAGGGCTCCGTAGTGCCCCACGGCCGAGGCGCCGCCATTTGAGAGGCCCCACAAGTACCCCGCATCTACAGCATCGGCATCCTGGGGTGTGAGAGGCCCCAGGAGTGACTCGCGGCCGAGGTGCTGCCATTTGAGAGACCCCACGAGTGCCCTGTGGCTGAGGTGCCACCACTTGAGAGTCCCCACAAGCGCCCCACTGCTACAGCACCACCATCCCGGGGTGTGAGAGGCCCGATGAGTGCCCCACGGCCAAGGTGCCGCCATTTGACAGGACCCACAGACAAGGTGCTGCCATTTGAGCGTCCCCACGAGTGCCCCGCAGCTACAGCACGGCCATCCCGGGGCGTGAGAGGCCCCCTGAGCGCTCCCCAGCCAAGCCACTGCCATTTGAGAGACCCCACAAGTGCCCCACGGCCAAGGCATTGCCATTTGAGAATCCCCAGGAGTGCCCCACAGCTACAGCACCACCATCCCAGGGTGTGAGAGTCCCCACAAGTGCCCCACAGCCAAGGCGCCGCCATCCTGGAGAGCAAGTTGTCCCACAAATGCGCCCCAGCAGTACCCTCGGCAGGGGGAAGCAGGGTCTCCTTGGCGCCACGGAGGCCTCGTGGCTTCCCTCCATGCCAGTGGTGAGCAGGGGATGGGAGCCGCAGCAGCCAGGCTCTGTGACAGCGGCCGCTCCTGCACGGGTTTCGGCTGCGGCCGCCGTGCTGCGCAGCGGTGGGCAAATCGTGCCAGGTGGCCATGGTCACGCTCAGAGACTTCACTCAGGTGTCGTACCGAGCAATCCACTGGCTGGTAACTTCTTATTCAGACTTATATTTTAGGCTGCAATTCTTCATCAGGCCACAAAAGATGCTGAAATACAGGGACATGTTAGGTCCCAATTAAGCAATAACAACCTCATGCCTGATCATGCCTTAAACATGCTTAAATTCTCGGCCACGGTCCTGCAGCAGTCAACAAAAGGTACCAAAACACAGGGAGGCTCTGATTAATTAATAGCAGTAATTTAATTTGTGTTAACGAGCACAGGCACGTGAGCATGTGGCTATGGGCCACATAAATGCACGTATGTGGAAATCCACGGGTTCACACCCTGGCTTGCAGCTCGCTAACTCATTTCTGTGTCTGCCCCTGCGCTGACACCAGACAGACTGGTGTTACCCCAGCTGGGCTGAAGATGTTTTTTTGCTCCTTGGTGGTCAATGTTGACAGGCATTTGCTGGGTACAATTTGTTTTGCAGACGCTGGCCTGATAAATCCCAAACAGCCGTCACCAGGATCAGGTGCCTAGAAGCCACAGGGACTCTTCGATGGCTTCCTTGAGAGATGTGTCTGACCTGACCCGTGTTCACCCTTTGGCTCGGGATGCTCCTTTGTCAGGTAGCAGGCTCCTGTCTTCAGCTTTTGTCTTGTCACTAATGTACTAATGGTAACAGAAAGCTGCTGACACCTGTAACAACCCGGTGCCAGTCACTGGTGCAGCAGGCTGGGCTTTTTGCAAGAGAAGGAATGAGTTGTAGATGCAGAAGAGAGAAATACATATATACATGCATAAGATAAGTAAATAGCAGGAAGAAAATACAAGAGAATTGTGGAGACGCTTTGCTCCCCACACAACCCTGCGTTAGGGACATTATTTGCTTTGTTCCAGACACTGTCTTGGGGAGGCTGCATAGTGTGGTTGCAGTATCCCATTTCATTCCTCCCGTCAGACTTACTTTGCCGCATGGCAAAAGGCTGCATCAGGCTAAAGATATGCACTAGCATCGCTGCCACAGGCTGTGAAAGGTTTATCCCAAAGGATAACCAGATTCGGTACATTTAAGGCACAGACCCATCAGCAAGCAAGCCGTTGTATATCCCACAATAGAGGCGCGGATGTTGTGCTCACAGGGCGAACTGCATGCCTCTGTGTCACTTCAAGGCTCTGTTTTGCTACTACTGCTTTGCCTCCAGCAGCAAGAGTGACACAGGTAGTCACACCTGTGTATTGCTGCTGGTATCACACACCTGGGCTGCCATTTCCAATGGGACTAGTCTCCCACCTCGCATTAGCATGGACTTGAGCACTAGGCTGTCACAGCTTTTGGACCCAGACATGGAACCTCCTGGGTCACAACTATTGGTGGGACCTGCTGTCCCACCCAGCATGCAGCTATCTTCCTGTGGGAAGTGCTGTTAGCTCTGCAGACCTTAGGACACTGCAGAAAGGAACACCTGAGAGAAGTAGGTGGGAGGATTTCATTAGCATTTACCCTCAGAGGCCAGTGGAAATTTTTGGCTGCAGTTTTCCTGCTTTCACTGCTTAATTTCACTTTCTCAGGCCACCACACATCTGGATGCACCCATGGGTCCCCGGGTTTCAGATTGTGAAATACTGAGTAATGCCACGGAGCACAAATAAGGATCTTAAGATGCCTACCTTGCAATTACTTCCCTCTCACTTCCCTATCTGCAAGGCCCCAGATGGCCTGATGCTACAAAGCAAAAGGGCACGGGGAGCATCTTTGACTCCCTTTTATTTACAGTATAAGTACAGCTGTTTTCCAATAAGCAAAACATTCCAGCCCTGTTTGGAAGTGGTCATTTCATGCCCAGATGGAGGTTTGGGTGTTTTTGTTTTTGTTGCTATTGTTGACTCATGTTAACACCCTAAAGCCGCAACGACTGGAGAGTCAAAACTGCTGCCGTGGATCCCAAGTTTTTTGGATCAGAATATTTCTGGCAGTTTTTACAATGTCTTTGTGGCTCACAACTCACGCAGCACCAAAGTTTTCATTGGAAACCTTATTGAAAGCAGAGCTTAACGTGCTCCTATGTGGACTGAAGTGCTGGCTACTCAGCCTGGCCCACTGATTGCCACTCACGTGTGCGTGACAGTCTGGGAGACACTGACGTAGGCTGAAGTAGCACTGTTTGCTGCTTTGCTTGCAAAATTGCAATGAAATCTGATCTCCTCTTACCCTGCAAGAGGTAACTGGTTTATACGATGAGTTTAAAGAGCAGAAAATGCGGGACTACCAGAAAGAAATACTACTTTAATATTACTGTTACGTCATAACTGTTGGCTTCAGTATCAGTGGTCATCACCATCACTGCTGCGCTCTCTTTACATCCATAATACCTTTCCTAGACATGCTTTAGAAAATAAAGATGTACCTTCTCATGCTTCAAAATACCATCCTTGGCTTTCTGAGGTGCTGGAATTAATATCAGCTCAGCACAGCTCAAACAGGCTTTATTGGAAGCTGGAACAGCAAAAGCAGCAAAAAAACCCTGTTAAATGCTTGTTAGGAAGCCAACGGGAATTTCCCTCCAGCAACCTGCAAATGTCACTCACAGTATTTTCATAGCATCTTTTCTACTACCTGGCAGAAATCTCTTTGTCCCTAACAGCCTCAGCCACGTTCAGACTGCAGGCACACATTCGACATGCTCCTCATGGGGAAAACATGGTGGGTTTTGGGTTTTTTTTCGCTTGGGGATCACATTAGTTGGAGTCTGTGTGTCCTCTAATCCCTAAAACACGACACAGTTGCAATAAAGTGAGAGATCATGAGCATAACATAAAACTGATCGCTGTGTATAGATCCAGACTGCAGAAAGACGGAGTTCGCAGAATTTACTCACATGGATAAAGTCAATGGAGTCAGAGAGACTGTTAGAGGAAGGACGGAGGCTGTGTTAGCCCTGTCCTCCGTTGCGGTTCTGCTTTGTGTTACTTACTGTTGTCTCAGACGAACGTCCTCAGCCGTGTGGGTTGAGGATGGAATTCCTGCCTTGCTGCCTTATCATTGCTGCCAGCTGGCCGGGGGTGTCCCCATGGCTCCTGCAAGCACTTGCAAGTGAGAAGGAAAGTTTGGGTTTGCCCAGATCATGTTCATTGTTTGCCTTCAGTAGTCAGGCTTTCTGGAAAGGGACCTGGGAGTATCTACATAACCACTTTCCACTGGCAAAGAGGCAGATGGGAGGGGAGGGGAAAGGCAAAAGGAAAGGGAATCCCCAGCAGAGGAGCAGCTGTGGGTGGTTATTAACTACAGCCACTGTTTTTGAAGGGAAAGCCCTTCCCACAGCCTCGGTGGTAAATCAAGTTTCCCCTGTCCAGCCCTATGGGTGAGCTTGAGGCTGAAGGTGAGCGCTGCAGCGTGGATACCATTTTCTATGCCTCCCTTGGATGAATCATGGGCTGATACACTCGCAGCTGCAATGTGTCTGGTCCTGGTCCGCAAACTGAGCCGGAGCCAAGTCCAGCTGTGCAGGACTGACCTCAGGGCTCAGCTGGTGAGGTTCAGATCTCCGATCTTGAAGCATCTTCACCTAAGTCAGGGAGATGTCCTGCCAGGTTAATCTCAGTCAATCGCTCAGAGCAGCTTTAAAAAGAAATTTTTCATCATTTGCTTAGCATGAAATGACCTTTATATAGAGCTGGACTTACCCCTCAGTTGACATTTGCCCAGGAAGTACTGATCTGGCTGAAAACCTCAGGTCTGTGTTTCTCTTTCACCAGAGAGGTACATTCAAATCCACAATGATTAATTGTGCCAGAGACACAGGGGAAAGCCATACTCTCAAAGTGACCTTTTAGCCATGTGCCCTCCCATGACCTTTAATATTTTTCAGCTGCAATGAAGCGAGTCTTGTTATCTGTTCGCACAGGGAAAGTAACAAATTGTTTGATTTTTCTACCTTAATTGTTTGATTTTCTACCTTATGCTTCATTGACGTTATCTCCGAGTTAAATGTTGTTACTGTTCTGCTGCATCTTGTATTACCAGCAAAGCCCTCTGTTCCCCTTGGGAAGAATAAACTAATGCTGCGTAATATTTGTGGACCAGAAGGAAAGGCTGACAGACGTGCAGTTACCTCCTGCTGCTTGCTTTTCTGACTGTCATCTTTTGGCTAAGCACCATGCTGGTAGTAACAACGCCAGTCCAGCCTAAGATACGTCCTCACCCCGCGTCTGTAGGATACTCAGTGGGTGATTTCTAGTGACTTTGAGAAGAAAGACTGGTTTAAACCACAGCAAACTTCCCCAGGGCACGCAGCGTGGCTGGTCCGGTGAACTCTTGTATTTGCAGCCCGAACATGCTGACGGTTCTCTGCAGGTAAGAACAGCCGTTTCTTTACCAGCCGAGTTTGGTGAGGAAATTGTGAGTCAGTCAACCATAGTTCACTTGATGTGTTGCCTATCTACCTCTTCGAGTACAACTTATGTCCGTAAAGTATGCTTTTACGGTAATTCTTCTGACAGTAAGATTTCAGTTATCTCTGCTTCCTACTGATTGCCGAGGGCCACGTCAGCTTTGCGGGAGAACGTGGCTCAGTGCTGCCAGCATGTTACAGTGCCCTGGTGATATAAAATGACAAACATCCTTGTTCCTGTGCATGTGCGACATAGTCCTACAAAGAGTCTCCTAGGTAAACAACTCCAGTCCCCAGTGGTTTTAGCCAGGAAAATTTTTCTACTGCTACTTTTTCAGATATGCGAGTTAAATTGGCATTCTTGAAAAACAATAGAAATATGACAGGGTTTTTTTTTCCTACACTCACTCTGGTTCAGGACTCTTCTGCAGTGTCTTCCTGGAAAAGAAACGGGGGAAACAGTGGGTTTTGTGATGTAGAAAATAAACAGTAAAATGAACAAAGTAGCTCAACATTCTCCCAGATACGAGAGAGTACAAAAGACAATAATCGGTAAGGAAATGCGTATTACTGCTCGGTGGCAGAACTGGTAGCCAACCATTGTAAAAGCTGAGTTATCTCTAGTAATATCCGGGCTCCTTTCTTGGGATGCCGTAGTGTTTTAGAAGGTCCTTGCTTGCAGGGCCCTGATACCGCTAGCTTTCAGAAACTTTCACAGAAAACCTTTGCTCAGCTTGTACTACAAGTGAAAAAATGAACAAGGTTTTGGGATCCATAAGGAATATGAGGGAAAATAATGATTAAATGTAATTAGAGGGGCAGGTCCCCCAGGAGCCCTGAGTGCAGTGGGTAATCTTGTCTCTAAAAGAGCAGCATTAAAAAATGATAGGAACAACCAAACATCAAGGAAAAGCTCTCCTTGGAGGAAGCAAGGGATATAAAAGAAATATGTAAAATAATGAACACTGCAGAGAAAGCAGATGGAGAGTTTCTGCTCTTCTTGTCTTCAGTGATGTGAAGGGATATTAAGACTGAATTTTTTTCATGCCAATAGCAGGGAAAACATTTCCATGCCTTGTGTAAGTGGAGTGTGGCACTCAATGCCACAAGAAACCTTTCAAGGCAGGATCTTAAAAAGATGCAGAATGGGATGGCAGTTTTATAGGGCAACATTAGTGGCTTTCAAAATTACAATTTTGAAGATCATGTCAACCAAATACTAACTATTAGAGCTCAGGATCAGACCCACGTAGAGAAGACAGATGACTGGCCCACCTCTGTGCTCATGGGCCACCACCTGATGTGCTGCATCCTTGCTAGAGGCAAGATACAGGGCAGGATGGGTGTCTGGTCTGACCCTGGAAGACGATACCCACATTTTCCTTCAGAGATGAGAATAAGCCAGGCCACTACTGCATGTCAGAGCGCACAAAGTGTGAGAAGAAGGGGCCTGCAGGAAGGAAGAGTGGCTGGATCAGAGTAGGGAGGTCAATGGCTCTGTCTAGGACAGTTTCTTAATAGACTCCATCAAGACACTCTTACAACATAAGGACAGCCCATAAAACAGGGGTGCCAAATACCTCCTGTTGCTCCTAAATGATATGGCGTTTATTCCTCCATGTCTGGAATGGTAGCAGAGCTCCTGGCTCTAAGTCATTCCTCAGCATGTTAGACATGCTGCAGATGTATCTGCGTTTAACCCTGTTTCTTCTTGGTACTGTCAGTCCCCAGTAAAGAGGCTGTGTAAAATTAAAAGCTCTTGCTTCTGTGTCTGGAATGAGCACATTTTATCAGATAGCAGCTTATTCTGATGAAGTGGAGTACATTAATACCTGAGTCATCAGGGGCTCTGGCTTTTTTTATGTCAGCTTTCCAGGCTAGCTTTGTTATGTGCAGCGCTCCCTTTGAATTCAGCCACTGCCACGCCGACATTACAAAAGGAGGGATTCTAGTGGGATGCTTTCAGGGAAGTGTAATGGGAAACAGTCCGGTCCAAGCGGCAACTCCAATATCATCAACCATGGATTCAAACAGGGCTTCGCTTTGAAATTAAATGGCGACATGGGAAGTTACGGAAAAACACAACAGGATATTCTCCTGTTTGGCAACAAGGAATCACTGTGTAAAGACCAGGCATGCCTGATGCATATGGAATTCACCTATAGCATTTACTTAAATCATCCATGGGGATTAAGATGCCTTATCAAACCCTCCAGCTTTGCTAGGTCTATGTAAGACTTCTCCTTTTGCGGCCTGTAGACTCTTTCTCTAATCCTGCTGCTCTTCGAGATACACCTGAAGAAGTTCCATTCCCTCTCTCTCATCTTTTTTCTGTCTACATCTCACCCTGTGTGTTTTCACCAGTCTGACCCACACCTTTGTACTGCTGACAAATATTTACCTCTCTTTTATTGGCATCTCTCTCTCTGTCCGCTTCCACCATTTAGGCCTGAGTACCTACCATCTTGATCTGACCGTCTCTTCAGCAATATTTGATGTTAGACCTCCTGACCACTGTAACAAAACACAGCCAAAAATCAATTCTTTTCCTTCCCAGATCTCACCGTCTCCAACTATCCTGGTATCCCAAAAGCAGCAAAATGTCTTGACTTTACTGGATTTTGGTGTATTAGGCACCGTCTGGCAGCGGAATGCATGCATGCCTACAAACAGGCAGACAATACACAACCCAAATGTTTTAAAAACTACATCTCCTAAGTGCATCCTTTTCATCTGAGCATGCATGAGAGGAGGCATTTGATTCTTAAAGGACTCCAGGAACATGCGTCTGCTGGAGTTGCCATCCCACAGCCATGCAGTAAATTTCTTTTTACAAAACGAGCGGGTGTCAGGAGCTCCTGTCCTTTATTCCGACCTTTTCCCATGCAAACTCGTTTATTTGGAACAATTCTTTCTGGCCTCTCAGTCTGTCTTTACTCAGGCAAACTAAAGGCTCTTGTTTCTGAGATTACTTGTGAGTCAAAATGTGCAGTTTCAAAGCAAGTGGTGATGTGGAGTGACAAAAAAGAAAAAAGTACAGAAAAAGCAGACCAAGCTGGTGATGTCTAAAGAAGGTACCAAGCAAGCAGGGCTGGGATCTTAGGGACTTTCAGAGATATGAATTTGATTCTAGTTTTACCACAGGGTTCAGTACAGGTTTTATTTTAAAGATCAGAGATAAAGGCCCTGAATTATAGATGTTTTTAGACTTTGCTCTGCTCTATGTTGCAAGGTCCAGCGGTAGAGGGTACAGTCAACCAAGTAATGTGGAAGCAGCCGAGCTAACTCATTGCTATCTTAGGTATCACACACATACCCCTGAGAGGAAAATACGCACCTTTGTGCATTTTAAAATTCTACAGCTGAGAGGCTGTAGAAGTACCATAGGCACCTAGATTAAATTGAGGAAGCAGCACACGGTCCCCTCGCAGCAGGCTCCCCCAGCCTGAATGGTGCCACATGCATCGCTGCCTCAAGTCCCCCTCTGCCCATCTCTGACCTCGACTGGAAATACCAGGGGTTAAAGCAGGTGGGGACCACAAGGATGGTTCTTTTCCTCTGCGGGCATAATTTTGTAGGGATAGGTAATAGCTGTTATTAGGAGAGTGATCTGTGTGGAAAGCATCAACATGCCTTTAAGCGCACAGTTTGTCTTCACTTGTCTTACCTTGTGCTTCTATCCTAAGCTCATCACACCTTCAACGTGACCATTTTGATTTGACCTAGGTCAGTTTTATTTCCAGCAACCGCTTTGCATTACAGCAGATGGCAGCCTTTCCCCAAATTTCCAGAAATGAAGCATACCTGGATTTCAGACAATACATGTCTTTTCTTGTCTCCTGCTGTCTGCTTGCTGCCAGCAGAAGTCTCAGTAGGAACTGAGCAACTGGATCGAAGAAGCTAGAGATAGAAAGAAAACTGAAATCGCCTCCTTGCATTTGCAGGGCTTGGCTCCTCACCAGAGGTCTGATCAGCTGTTGCACCACCTCTTCATTCATCTAGGACGATGTTTCCCTTCCAACTTATATCAGAGTTCACAATCAAAGTAATTAAAAATCCACGCTAATTCATTTATTCTCCTTGACAACAACACATAACAGAAAATACATCATATTTTGTGGGTAGTATGTCAAAATCAAAGTGACGTTTTTCAGTGCTTGATTTAATAAGATGTTCATGCTGTATTAAAAAGCACCTCTGTTAAACGACCTACAGCAGCTGGCTGAATAAACTGTGGTGTGGGCGAGGCCTCAAATTACTTCATCTGCTGGTGACTGTTCAAAAGAGCCTCAGATACGCTCTGTGGATTCACCCAGCCCTGAAAAGCAAGGAGAAAAGTGATCAGCACTCTTCTGTCCTGCCCCTTTTTGTTCCCTGCTCTGGGAGCCAGAACAGGAATGCTTATTGGGACAGGGTTTTTTGAGATGACCACGGGCACACCAAGCTCTTTCTAATACCCTCCAGACCCTGTGGAAGCATTTCTTATTACCACGTGGCAACTCCCTTGTCCAGACTGTGTTTTTATACCTACCTGACTGATATTAATCAGTCCTACTGGTCTGTTTCACAAGCACACGAGAGGTGCAAAGATGTCGTCTTCTGGGAGGTTGTTCCTGACGCAAACACAAAAGAACACAGATTTACTTCTACGTAGGCTCTGCCTTCAATTTCTACTTTCTATCCTGCTTCTGTTCTCACAAAATATGTTAATGGCATCCAGATGCTTATTAACACGTTTCATACTAACAACCAGAGACAGGAAATACAGGCCAGATGAGGAAAACAACAGCTTAAACAATAGTTAAGAGAGATGAGAGGAATTCAGAGTCAGCAGGGCCAAGTAAAATTTACTCTGGAGCCTTCAAGAAACTAATCAAACGCTTGTCAGTGAACGACTTTATAAACTCTGGGGACAGGAGAGGTCCCGCAGGACCAGAGAACCTATTATCAGTGTCTAGGGGGACATCCAAATATAGCATTAATTAATATTAAAGACCCACGTGATCCTAAAGCAACTGCTCTAGGCTTACAAAAACAAGCCATGTCTAACCAACTCCATTTCTCTCTTTGATAAGGCAGCTGGCCTGGCAGCTAGGAAAGGGAAGTCACAGATGTGCTGTATCTTCACTTGAATAACGCTGGCTTATGCAGCCACCGAAGGAAACGGTCTAGACAATGTTACTACGAGGTGAACAGGTGAGTTGTTTATGCTCAAGGTGTAACATTCATCACATCCCTTGGTGGGTCTCTGACAGCCACCGCCATGGGAACGTTGGCTCCCGAAATCTGTCCGAAGAGGCAGGAGGCTGTATTTCTGTGCACGTACCGCGAGGGATGGGAGACACGGGGAGAAAGAGTTAATTTCACATAGAAAATCACCATCAGCAAGAAAATGACCCCAATTCCCTACGTTACACTCAAGGTCTTGGCATTCACGATCATCTTTTCCTTACATGCCATGCGCACCACCCACCCCCAGTTCAGCTTTTAATGAAAGAAACACTTAAAATACTCTTCCACCAATCTACCCAGCCCACAGAGACTGTTGCAGGCTGCTGCTTATATCTGTCCCTCAGAGGAGCCTTTTCATCCTTTTGAAAGCTGCCCTCTTCTTTCCCAGCTCTGTAGAGAAATCTGGCTAACTAGAAATCTCGAGGGCATTATACTGCAGTTCTCCCATCTTCCTGGCTGCATTCATTATTAATAGCTCATCATTAAATTTTAATAAATTGAATATCAGAGGTTTAAGGCTTGTTAGGCACCTTTCCTCCCTTTTTTGTCTTCTAGGTCCATTTGTTGGAAAAGTTCATTCAGCGTCATGCAGGGGAAGCTGTCAATCGATAACAGGCATACCTTTTGCAGAAAGTTGCGACGTCTTTATTTCCAAACTCTGCAGAAGTGCTTGGAATACAAAAGCTTTTGCTGTGAGTTGTTTTTTTCTTTAAGAAAACACCCCCTCCCCAAACAGTAGGTAAGTCTTTGATCTCAACTTGCTCTTCAGTTTATTAGAGTGGGAGTTGATGACTTCGAGCTTCATTCATTAATGAGTTGGTTTCACAGGGAAGATGGGAGCAGCTTGGCTGTGTAAGACTGCTGAGTCTGTGTAGGACCAATCCTAATGCAGGATCTATCCCCTGAAGAGCACTGAATTGGGGATGCTCCAGGAGAAGCACAGAAGCCCATGGTAGGGAGGGAGCCTCTCCATCATGTTTTTCAGTGTGGAAGTTGCTCTATCCCCATCCTAGGGGTGCACAGCCCCTCTCCTGGGTGCAGCATTGACACTGTCAGCAGCACTAATATTTGCTTGCGTAGGGCTGTTTTGGCGCAGATAATCCCCCTCACCTTGCAGTTAAAACCTGAAAGAAGGACTCTGTAGAAGATCCAAATTGCTCAGCATTTGGGGCTCAGGCACCCAAAACTGCAATGCTTCTCGATGGGCAGAAATGTACTGAAACAAAGAACCACTGGAGGAGGTGGGTAAAAGTCTTTGGAGGGACACACAGCATGCAGGACGTGGGCAGGGACCTTTTCACTTCACTCAGCAAGTGGAGGGCCTTGGGGAGGACGTGGCAAAATTGAAGACAGAGCTCAGGAAACAGAAGCAAGAACCCCGGCAGTCTGGCAAGCACAACCTACGAAGAAAGATCAAAAGGACTGCTTCAGCATAGAGAAGAAAAGGCTGAGAAGAGACATGCTCACAGCCTTCACGTATGTAAAAGGCTGCTAGAAGGAGGGAGAAAAAACTATTGCCTCCACATCCTCTGGGTTGTGGAGGCAATAACAAGCAGTGATGTGCTAAAGCTTTCCCTCTGCGGGGCTTTAAGTTCAAGATGAGGAGCAATTTCTCTCTAGGAGGATAGTTGAACTGAGGAACAGGCTGCCTGGAGAGGTTGCGGAGTCTCCATTAATCTGCAGATTTTGAAAGTGTAAGCGAGATGAATGCTGGCAAGCAGGACTTGCTTGCCTGGGGACAGGAGCTGACCCTGCCACGGGACAGACTAATGCAGGAGAGGACCTTCCACAGATCTGTGGTTACATTATGAACAATACATTCTAAAACCAGCTGATGCAAAGGAGCTTGCATCTAAAACTCGTGAAAAAAAAAGTTTGATGTGATCTGGGAACCCTTGTTGGTTTCTTTTCTTTTTTTCCCCCCACTTGAAATAGTAGGGAAATTCCAGAGCCTGTAAGAGCTGGTACTCAAAAGAGAGCAAGAACTGTAATTTTAGACCAGCTCATCTGACATCCATACTGAGCAAAATAAAGAGAAAGCTGATCAGAGCTCACACGTAAAGGACAATAACATCATGCCAATCAACATGGGGTTTTTTGGAAGAAAAAACTCACGTCTGGCAAACCTGCTTTCCTCCTTTGAGATAACAAGTTTGGCGGATGAAAGGCAGTCGTAATGGAGTTTTGTAAGACATTTGACTCAGTATGGAGCGACATTATGATTAAAAGATTAGCACTCCCCACTATCATAAAAGCCCATGTTAAATGCATTAGCTGACAGCCCCCCGGTAGAGGCTCCGCCATGGACAGGACAGAATCACCAAGGAGGCACCCGGACCTGGCACTGCTTCACATTGCCACTAAGGATCTGGGAGCAAACATAAGGTGATTGTTGACAGTATGTATACAAGATGTCAGGATCAGCCAGGTGGCAAGCTGGGCTGAGGAAAGTCATTTAGAACTGCTGCTACACAGAATAAGCTGGATGCATTGCTTTTTTTTTTTTTTTTTGAGTACCAAGAGCAAAGGTGGGTTAAATACCCCCGCCCTGGGGACTCCCCCAGCTGCTCTTCTCTTCCTCTGCCGTGTCCGGGGGACGCCTGCCTCTGACATCTCACCTTTATGCTTCTGTAATGTGAATTAGCCCCTAAATTACAGTCTGAAAGATTGTTTGGGGCCAGCAGAGCCTAAGCCTCTTGACTGATACTCTTCAACATATTTTTCACTGCAGAAACATAAACACAGCATGGCTTTGTTAACCATTAGCCTATAAAGACAAAAATATAACAAAATGCAGACACACATGGTCTATAAATATATTTATGCTGTTGTGAGGAACACTAATCCCAGGCCTCCACGGTATGAAAAAACACTCCACTGTATAAATACTGTGCATTTGGCAATATTGTTTTAAGGACAGCGGGGCTGGGCTGGTTTTTTCTTTAGGGCTGGCATGATCTCTAGTCAAGCCCCACTTTTGCAAAGGCACTTGCCCCAGCTCTGGCGATGGCTTTCCCTGGCAGGCAGTTGCCACGAGCTGCCAAGGAGTGTGACATGAGCCCTGATTCATCGACACCCAAAGGCGCTTGCACACACCTTCTGCTTCTCCTGCTCGAGAACAGGCAGAGTGAGATTTCCAAGTGATAAAGAGTGACGCTGGCAGAAATGCTGAGTAACACTGAAAACACCTGAAGCGATGGTGGAGCTGAGGTCTTCGGCATCGCTTACCCTGCCTCTCAGGAAAGCTGCTCTGAATCCACTTTTAATGTGAATAAGTGAAAAAAGCATTAAATAGCCATGCTCTGTGCTATTATGTGGCATTTAAAAGACCTTCTGACTGATTTAGCTCCCCTTTAGAAGCAAAGCAAGCTAATTAAATGAACAGATGCCCTGGTGGCTTTGTTCTGCAGAGCCTGGGACCAGCTTTGCCCAGCCGGCCGCCATGACCACAGGCTGCGGGGAAGGGGCAGCAGATGGGAGAGGTGCCCAGATCCCTGTGACCCATCTCAGACAATGTTTATCCTCCAGCAATGGTTCATACCACAGGTTCATCCCATGGTGGGACCCATGGACATGTCCCCGTTACAAGGTAACACTCCACGGAAGGGCAAGCTGGGCAGGTGAGACGATGACCTCTCAATCCCTTGCAGTTTGGAGCCTTTCATCCCCTTTAAAGTCACATTTTAGGTGATTGTCCAAGCAAAACGAAAGTGGGCATGCCTGCATCTCAGTCCTACGGAGACTTCTGAAAATGTCAGCCACCGTGCCAATTGGAAGCACAGGCCAGAGAGGAAAAAAAAAAGAGGCCAATTAAAAAGCCAGGTTGTCTCCGTGTTGCTGAGGGCTAACAGAACAGATGATGGCATTGCTGGAAGCTGCGTTTGCTTTTAATTGTCCTCGTTCCACTGAATAACTAATTCTCTCCTCCTCCCACACGACAGAAAAAAAAAAGCATGGGTTTTTTGGAAAGGATGAGTTGACTCAAATCCTTTCCTACAGCGCATGACAGCAAGCTGCAGTTTTTAGTTTTGCATCCAGGCAAGTTTAGAATATCGCTGCATGCATTTGTTTTGTTTCAAATCTTCTGGGATCAGCTAAAAATATTATTTTGGAGAGAAGCGGATATGGAAGCACAAAAGGCTTCCTGTTCATTTAGCTCCTAAATTGCAACCAACCAAGGGAATAGCACAGGTAAATCCACCATTTGTAAGGTGGTCGTATTCAAAAGTTATTTTACAGGTGTCAGAGGGCTGGGATGTGGGAGGTGCTAGGGATCTGAGTATGATCCAGGGAAAGAAGTGGATCACCTCAGCCCAAAGAAGAAACACTGGGCTTACTGCAAGACTCATCCTTCATGTAGCTGTTTCCCAGGAAAGCCATCATTCTTCCCTCATCCTTGACCAGCTCACATTTCCAGCATTTTCTAGGAGAGACTGAAGGGAAACCCTATCTAGGCTGAAGAACAGATGACCAAAAAAACCCCAAAACACATTTAGCAGGGCCTGAGTCCAGCCAACATGGTTCAATGCATTAAGAGTCACATATTTCAATATAAACAATTAAAAAAAAAATCATAACCACAGCAAACATGACTGAGAAACTGTCAGATAAAACAACTGCAGAGAAAGGTGAATCTGATTTAATTTTTTTGGGAGGTTGAAGCAGAAACAAATACAAGGACAAAGACAATGAGCTATAAATAAGCAGACAGGATGATCTCGGGAGTTATTAGTAAAGAATACACATAAGGAAGCTTCCCCCCCCCACCGCCCCGCCACTGATTTAACTGTGTACTGCACTTTCATCCGCTGTCTGAAAATGTGAACTATAATTTCCTACCTACCCTCTCCGGGCCGCTCATGCTTCGTGCAGCGCGCTCACAGGGAATCCTTAGGAGTCTGTCGCGTGCTGTGCAAGTGCTGTGGAGGGGAAGCCTTTTAATGAGACCTTTCCACTAGGAAGAGGAAAAACAGACAATCCTGGCGTGAGTTATAACTCCAAAGGACTCTACCCTCATCGTATTTCTGAAAGGCAGCAGATCTCCAGTAGCGATCTCAGTACAGAGCTGTTGTTATGTACGTAGACAGGGTAGAGGAAGGAAGTCAGAACAGATTAATAATTTACTCCTGCCTCAGAGCTCTTTAGTCACACTAAATCAGCAAAAGCATTCAAAATAAAGACATCACAATATTGCAGGCATTGCCAAATTACAAAGGAGTTGCCTCTGCCAGCAGGAAAGCGCTTCTCTAGTTGATCTATAAGGTCTTTTGCGCCCATGCAGAGGATGCGAGATGTCTCAACCCCCTGCGCGGTAGTGCTGGGCCCTCAGCAGGGATGGCAGAACCAAGTATTTGCTGCTGCTTTCGTTGCTGCCACAAACGCATCCTCGCCAGCAGAGCCAGGCAAACACCACAGAGCAGAAAATAGGGCTAGGTTGGTGCTGGTTCCTGTTCCCTCCTGCCAGCCCCGTAAGAGGGGCAGTAGGACAAGGACTGACAGCCGGGCATGCTAGCAGCAAAACCAAGAGTGGCAGATAAAAAGGTGAATGGGAAATGGTTATTCACTGCCTCTTGTAACACAAGAAATTGGGTATAAAGCAAAGTCATCAGACAGGCTCAAAACAAACAAGAGACACTTCATAGTGTGCGGCTGAGCCTTGGGTCTCCTTGCTGCAAGAATTTCAGATGCTGGAAGCCTATTTGAGCTCAAATGAAGTTATACTAAAGGAAGAAAAATCCAAGGCTGCCACCTCTCACTCATAAAGTCTCCGAGCCACAACTTGTATGAGGCTTGGGCAGTGTCACATCTGCTTGTGCTGTTCATATTCCTCCCAAGCACACACGTACATCCACCACTGGAAACCAAACAGCGGGGTTTGGGTGAACCTTGCTCTATAAAAGAGCGATTACTGTGGATCCAAATGCTTTTCACGCAGGAAGACCCGAAGGACCACTGTCAGCACTCCTGCGCTACAGTTCAGACACCAGATTGAGGGTCCACCCCCCTTTTCCACACCAGGACCTAGCACTGTCCACCCATTTTGCCACGTCCCTGTTGCTCTGCGCAGCAGCAGACGAGATGCAGGGAGATCTTGGGGGAGGGCTGGAGGCAGGGAGTGGGCAGGGAGCTCCTGACTGCCAGAGCTGGCACTTCACCTCCAGTTACTCATCTTCCCCCGAGCTCAGCCTCAGGGGATGCAGCCCCAGCCAATGCCTAACATGATCCCACACAAGTTAGTACCGGGCAAGGCAAATGGGGCTGGCGTCTGCAAATTTGCCTGCTTGCTGCGGCCGTGGAATGGACTGTATCTGTCAGGGCTGGAGGGAGGAAGGGGATGGGCAGCAGCTCGCAGGGGGACCAAGGCAGGAAGATAAAGATTCAGGCGCTGGGGCTTGTGGCTAATGCTGTTCCCCAATGCTGCACTGACACACAGCCTCAGGCACATCTGAAGCCACGGGTCCCCATTGCTGGGTTTGCAGTCCCCCGAGGCTGTGCTCAGGACAGCTGCTCTCACAGGGGCAGCTTAGGTTTGAGGGAATAAAAGCACTTTTTTTCTGCTCTTTAAATCTGCCACCCTTTTTGCTTTCAGGAGGGAGACAGGACCAGACCAACAACCAGTAGCACCCAGCACAGCTGAAGCAGCCGGCTGTTTCTTGTGCAATAGCACACATTGGCGTTTCCCTGGCTTGGCTTGTGTCACCACGTACGTTACCATGGGATACTGCATCCGAACAGCACAGTTTGACATAGTGCTGTTCTCTGCAAGAAAACAGGGTCCTGAGCTCTTGCTGCTGCCCTGGAAGCAGCACCTGGGAAGGGACAGGCTTGCTGCTGCCCATGCAGAGGCCACACTTGCCAAAGAGCCCCTGACAAAAGTCACAGGGATGATCACAGCTTCTGGAGAGATGCTTTCCCAGATCTTTTTCACAGGATGCATGACAGCGCGTATACAAGCAATCTCCTCTAGCCATGAAAGAGCCTTAGAAGCTGCATTTCCAGGATGATCACAGCCCTTATATTAAAGCTGAGTGCTACAATTAGACAAGCTTTGCCAGTGTTTTTACAGAAAAGGAAACAGGGATTGGCCAAGCCAAGACTAGGACTAGGAAAGATGGTCTAATTCAACAGCCAGCAGGCCTAATCCAGGCTGAAAGACAGTGTGCAGGTAGGTAGCTGTAGTCCTTATGATAGATTTATATTGCAAAACTGAAAATGTATTTTTAGAACCAGGCCTGGAAAGTGTCTCTTCAGAAAGAGATCAAGCATGCCACAGCAGGGTCATTATAGGATTTGCAGAGCACCATCAAATACAGGAGGACTGCTGGGGTGACTTCATCATGTCATTAAGCCTTTCAGGATACCAGCCTCATTCTTGCAGGTGTAACAAGCCTAGCACAGATGGGATTAGAAAACCTCATCCCCAGCCCGCACCACACGTCTCAGAGCCACACCACACGCTCATGGTATTGCTTGAACCCAATGGCTGAGTCAGCAAAGGGAACAGAGCACTCCATCAGTGCCGGGCTACCCACCACTTTCCCAGGGAAAGCCCCCAGCAACCTCTCTGCCCTGCTGTGAGTCAGCACAGAGAGCTGCACCACTTCTGCTTTGGGGGGTGGGGTGGGGGTGGGGGAAAGGCTTCATTAGCCAGCTGCTGTGCCAAGCTGCTGCCTTTTTACCAGTGTTAAATTCATGCAATTTCCTACAGCTGAAAAGCAAATTACCTCACTAAATCACCTGCATTACACATCACACACAAGAACTGTGCAGAACAGAGCAGCCATGCACAAACCAACTGCAGAAAGCTACTTGCTGATTTCCAGTTGCATTTCTGCAGATCTTCACAAAACTTTAAGGCTAGAAGAGGGCCTACACTTACCTCATCATCCACATACCTGCGGTGATCTCCCAGGGCATAGTCCTGTCCCATCTGCTGGTTGCATCATTGATGCCTCTTTCCATTCAAACAAACTTTGAAAGAGGTTAAGGCCATAGATCTCCTCTGGGGCTGTTTTTTTGCAGGTACAAGGGGCTGATTTAGGCTGCACACAAGTGGAGCTGTAATCGTCTCAAAGCCAGCACAGTGCAACCTCCTGCACTTCTCCCAGCTCCCGAATTTGTTCAGAAGCAAAGGCCTCACAGTTCAGACTGCTTCAGTCAGCTGGTTGAGTCAAAGGGATCATTTTACTTCTAATCTGACATTCATTTTATAGTTTACAGAGCACAAGACCTTCTGTTTAAATTGTTTATTAAAGAACAGAAGCCCGCGGGGGGAACTCAAATAGGGAACTGCAGTCAAAGCTACTGCTTTTAGTTAGCTTGCATGTTGTATGGGAATTGTTCCTCAAACAACTCAACCGCCGCTATCCTGCTTTTGACAGTGGGATTTCCGTGTCTCAGACATTTGAATGCCCATGTTCTGCCCATTTAAAAATGGGATTAATAAGCCCAGTTTGGGTCAAGAAAAGTACACAACAGGCAGAGCACGTGGGGCAGACTCTGAAGGATTATCTTAGCATAATGCTACCCAGAGAAACACCCCGTTCTGNGGGGCAGGGCAGGGCAGGCAGCAGCAGAGGTAGAGAAATATAATGAAAGCATAAAGTGTCATCTTAATGGGGGAGAACCTTAGCAATGGTTATGTGTTGGGCATGAACCTCTCTTCTTCCCCTCTACAGTCAGATGTGCGAGTACCCAACTGCACTACTGGCTCCACACCAGCATCCAGCTGTGCCTCCAACATGGGGTGAGCACACTGCTTTCCATGCGTCTGCCAACATCCAATTCTCAGTCTGTTTTCACAGTTTGTCTTTATATTACTCAGACTGCTTTGTAGCTTTCATCATGTCCTTTTCTGATTTTTCATATCCCTGTAATCAACAAGATCAGGACCAGAGAAGTATCAATCCGATTTTGTGGAAGATGAAATCAAGAGCTCTTGACATTTTACAAGAGCCCAGCCACTTGGTTGAAGTTTTTGCTTACATTTCATTATTTGTAACTTACTCAGGGAAGAGATGATTTAACTATGTCTTTTGAATAAGAATCTCGCCTTTGTTAATGTAGGGTTAAATACAAAACACATTGAAAGATCACATCTGAAAGGAGCCATTCAAATCCATGACCGGGATAACATGCAAACTCTTTACAGTTGCTTCTTTTTTATGATCTTAATCCACATGTGCAGAGCAAACACCTTACGTGACAGCAGAAGGGCCATCTCCAGCCACCTTTCCCATCTCTTGGAAACAAAGCAACAGACAATCCCAGAATTTCTATTTTTGAGAAGTGTTTACTCACGTAGTTTGAATAAATTAATTTGCAAATAAAAATTAAACTACAGTATACTATAGTTTGAATAAAATGATTAGAACAACTACAATACAGGGATTTCTTGCTGCATAAGTTTCATTACTTAATGCATATAATCTGGAAAATGTCAAAATCAGTTATATTTCTATGGAAAGGGAGTAACAGCAGTTACTTGTACATGACAGCTAACTGAACTTATAATACAGGTTTCCTGACACATGCATTTCCTGAGTGAACCAAACAATATATATAATTTCTTTTTTAAAATGGAGAAACAATTGACAAAGTAAATAATTCATGACATCTAAGCAAAATAGGTCTCTCTAAACCAAGAAAATTTTAGAACAGCTTCGAAAGGAAAAATCAAAGCTATGCTATAAAGTACAGAAATTTGCTACTGTCAATTATACAGTACGTATGTTGAAAAAAAAAATTATGAAGCTGGCCAAAAAAGCTCAACTCAATCCTAAAAAGGTCAGGTTGTGTATTTGCTATGAAGCACAGTGGGTTAGCAGCAAAGCTGGATGTAGTGCACTGGCCTTTTCTGGTGGATACAGGGGGAAAGGAAGGGTAGGGAGGGAAGAGCGGAGAGAGACTACTAACTAGAGCCCGCCGCAGCGTGAGCAGACCTTACGCAAGCATCCCACACCGAGGTCTACAAGTCCAGTCCAGTCCCAGCTCAAGCTCTCCCCTAACAGATTGCCAATTGTGACAAGTCGTGCGAGGATGCTAGGACGCAGGCACGCATCCCCTGGGTACCAGGCTTCAACTTTGTTCTGTGTGTGGCCTAGATGAGTATTTGCACCCAGCTCCTCGCAGCAGGGTAAAGGTAAGCCCGTGAAGCCCGTGGCTCCCACGCGCCCAAGTGTGCCAGTTCGCAATGGGCCAAAAGGAAGGCAGAACGTTTGACTGACAAGCCTGTCACAAGGTGTGACCTTGGCCAATTCACAAATTGCTCCCTGCTCCCCACACCTGCGCACGGGCGCATCTGCCTCTCCCCTCACCCCCTGCCCCAAACAGCAAGGAACAAAATGAGCCTCATCTTTCAGGTTTGTTAATGTTTAGCATTGGAAAAACCCTCACAAATGTCACTAATGCTAAATAAAGAGATGTGTTAGCATGAAGGGAGGAAAAATCCTTAATCTAGACTAAGTTGCATATTCAAAGAATCTGGTAAATATTCTCCTCGACCAGATCTTAAGTACAGTCCTACCAAAAAGACATTTTAAGAAGTCCTTCTTAGCTACCTTTCAACATGGTTAAAGCACACCTTTATGCCATCATAATTTGCATCAGCTTTGTTTAAAAAGCATTTTAACTATTCTAAGGACTCAGTATTTTAGATCAAAAAAGATTTTTCTACCATTTCCATCTCATGTCCTTCTCCATCCAGAACTACTCTACACATCCAATTGTTGGATGAACACACTATGACCATGCTACACTCTAAACATTCTACGTATTTTCAATAATAAAGATAAATAGAAAAGTTAATATACACATTATATTTTACAACGTTTGCATCCAAGCTGTAAACTAATGTTCTTTGAACTATTTACCCTCCATATACAAAAAGAATGAAACAACTTTCAAACACTGTGGGCATGTTATTCAAAACCATTAAACGGAAGGCATCAAAGTTCACTCTACAACACTTCCTTCACCTCTTCAGAAGTAGTTATTAACTAAAAAAAAAAGCAGGATTTCTCCCCCCATTTCTTCCATTTCCAGACTTTTCTCAACAGAGAGGGATTTAGCTGTTGTAACAAAAAACGAAAAATTCTTCATCTTAATGCAAACCAGCAAAGCCCAGAGAATACGAAAAACAGTTGGTTTAAAAATCAGAATAGCTTAGATTATCAGTTTAATGCAGTCCTCGGTAACATGTGTGTTAGTCAAGAGGTCCTTGGAAAATGAGTCTGATGTAACCTTGCTCACCAGCCAGCTGATGCGCACAGAACGGACAGGCTGCGTGAAAAGTGTGAGTACCATGAGGAAGAGGAATTTGGGACCAATATGCAGTTGTCTTTTCTGAGCACACATGTCCACATGGGCTGAACGCATGAGTTGGAGGTCCTGCATCCACATAAAATCCTGCTTCACATCCGAGCCACAGAGGCACATAGGGGCCGACAGAGCGGCACATGGGACACTCGCGATCCTTGCCGTCTCTCTCCTCTTTGTTTCCCCAGTTGTGATAGCCGTGGACGTGGCCGCAGTTCAGATACACCCATGGCTGCTTTTCGTCTACAACATCTTTTCTCTTCATGCTGGGAAAAGCCAAGGTGTTAAACCCCACGGGACACTGGGGCCTTGCTGCATTTATTTCCTGTCTTAGCGCCTCCAGGTGCTTGACAGTAGGAGTGCGTGAGAGCCCTTCCGCAGTGCGCCACAGCAGCGTTGCTCCACACAGGTCAATTAGAGAGCCATCCTGGAGTTGGTTCGTTTCATTCTCAACCTTGTGAGGGACAAAGAGAAAGAGAGGTGTCACCTAAGGTTACCTGAAGAGTAACATAAGGCACTTTCATAATACAAATCTGCCAGGAAGATCCAGACAGAAAGTTTCAAGCAGCTCCTGACTGTCCTATACAAGATACCCATAGAGAACCCAGTGTCAGCTCCTCCCTCCCCTCTTTTTTTTTTTTTTTTTAAAAACCCCAACTTCTTGACAAGTCTTGTTTGATCCTCCATCACATTTTACACTATTTTCTTCAAACACACCTTTACACATGGCTTTCCTCTCCTCCAAAAAAAAGTCAGCTGTCAGCATTCCTAGCTAAATGCATCACTTTAAGTGTTCATGTAGCATTCCTTTTTGCTAAGAGATTCCAAGTCGTACTAAAACCAATCATCTCCTGGATATATCGCCAATGCTTTGGAAAAAAGAGGAAGAGGAAAACTCAGAAGGCCAAGGTAGAAATGGATATCCAGGTATGTAGCCATGTGTTAATAGAACTATAATTGGTTTTTATTATTCTATAAAAAAGGAAAAGTGGAAAAACCTTAACAACATAAACTCAAGAGGGAGAATCAGGAAAATACTCTTTAAAATGTGTGCATTACTATAAGAGTTTGCAGAAGAGCCTAGCAGACTGGTAACTCAATTTAGAAGAGCAGTCTAGATGTGCAATTAAGTACTAGTTTGCAGATAAGTGTCAGTTATTCAGGTTGAGCAAGACGCCTTCGTGTATGAACACAGACACATAAAAAGTCAGTGTAACTAATTACAGAGGTGACATCTACACTGAATGAGGCAGATTCCAGCCTCTGTTTATGCCCAAGCTGTACCACTTATGGTTGTACCGATTTTAAACAGGCTGCATAAAACATCGGTCACTACTCTTACCATTTTTCCCCTCTGCTGAGCTGATCTGGTTTCACGGAGGCTGAACACATTCCCACACACAGATATCTCTCTCCACACCCCTGGCTTGGAGTCTTCTGTAAATCCATTACGGGGATGCATAACAAGAACTCCATTTGTGGTTAGTCCATCCATTTGCCCATCTGATGTCTTCCACTTCGCAGCTTTCTCCTAAGAGAAATTACATCAATGCAAACTTTTAATTTGGCTGAATTTGGAGCTATGAATTAGTTTAAAGATAAGCCTGCACTGAACTCGGAGGAAAAAAAAGAAAGAGTTCCCTTACCCCAAGAAAGATGTTTTTTGAGGAGTCAAATCCTGCAGCATATATTCTTGCTGTAAAAGGAGGGTTACGTTCACATATGATTCTGCAGGCAAACCTTGATATAGTGCTCTGCACAGACTGTGTATCTGAATTACTCTGACTTCCAGGAACTGTATCTGTCACGACAAAGTCTATAGGACTCTCCGTTGACCGACCAATCTGGAAAGGGATTTAAAAAAACAACACCTGTTTAGAAGTTTGCCTTTGGGTCTAGGAATATTCAAACTCAAAGCAATTAAAAGTGATCAAGAGAAAAATCATGACATTCCAGTTCGAAGCATTCCCCTCCACCAATCTAAATTTAGGTTTCTAAAGCCTAATCTGAATAGATGAGCTATTCCACCTCCATGTGATCAAAGTTATTCTGAGGGCTGAGTACAGCCAACTGAAGGAAGGGGAAATAAAATGATGTAATTAAGTCAATTCTGAGACAATTTCCCATTGAAGGCCTTATCGTCAGAAAGGTTACACTCAGGTCAGCTGGACCAGCTGCAGCAGCGCCAAAACAGCTAGGAAACTGCAGTTAGATGGAAGAAAAGTGGTATTCAGTCACTCTGCATGCCGAGATTATTCTGAGCAATGCCAGACTAGATGGAGGTGTAGATGTAGGAAAATTAGATTACGTGAGCTGACTCTCCAGCTCCAGTGGGGCACTGAGAAGCAGCAAATCTGTCAGGAAAGACCAAGTACAAGATGCTTATGGCGGGGAGGGTTACATTAATATACACAGAACACAACAGGAATACAACATCTGACTACAACCAGGTTTTTCTAGTAGCTGCACCTTCTTTTCTGGTCCCATGGAAGAATGAGTTTTGCAGTCCCACACAACTCTACCAGGTTTGATAGAATTGCATGGGTGTCACTGCTTTTCCAGTCAACTCATCTCGTCCTTTTCCTTATAAAGCATGAAGAGAAGTTATATCCCTCTCCCAAACATCCACGTAGCCAGGTTTAAAGCCTGCTTACACGCTACTACCTTTCACTCACTTCCAGAGCTCTCAACAGCCTCATATAAAATAGCTGATTATATTAAGACTGATTAACTGCTGGGCAGGAGACCCAAAAGCCTGAGGTGCATTTTGGTGAAGGCTGGATGGAGAGCTTTCATGAGACTGAAACTGCTTTGTCAGAATGTATTTTTCTATTGCTTCTTAGGCAGGACAACCCATCAGAACACAGGGATTGCCACTGGCAATTTTAGAGCAGCATACATGCCACAGCATGCCTGAAGAGAGAACACTTACACAAACAATAGCTTATGCTGCAGCTAGTTCATTACAGCCCTTTTGCTGGTGTAGGTATTTGCAGTTGCATAGCAGCTTCCTCCACCACTTACCAACACCTGTCTGTCCCACCTCCTCAGATCCTGCAGTGGCGTCACAGCTAAATGCTGTGACAGCAAAACTCCTTGCCATAAATTAGTGACGACAACAACAACAACAAAAAAATCAACGCAAGATCAGTCCAGGAATCAGAAGGAACAAAGCACACCAAAAAAAACCCAAAAGAAAACCCTTCCTTTTGAGAAAAACAGGAAACAATTATAAGATACAAGCACACACCACAGCTGCAAATGTGTTTGTAGCTCCTTCTCATACATACAGGAACTGCAGCAAAGTTGCTCTAAACTGCCAGCACATCAGAACTGGGCCTCTTCTCTTCACATTTTCCAGCACTTTAGACTTATTTCTAGGTTTGCTTAAAGGAGTTAGGGGTATTTTTCATATTAGTTGTGTCAAAAGCTTTTCTGCAATTTCCCATTGTATTTCTTCTACCCCGCCTCCAACTGGCAGATCCCAAATCCCTTTTTAAACGCTAGAAGCAAAGTTCCAAGTGCTTAAAGAGAACTGTGCACTTTATTCTTCATTTTGCAAGGAGGGACTAGTAGACAGGCTACGTGACTTGCAGACCGGCAATCAAAGGCAAAACCATAATCCTGTGCATTAGTCACAAAAAAACAACTTTCACCTCTGACCAGGCCTAAAAGAGATGCACAGATACACAGCCTTGTTCATGTGATGGCCTTAGGAATGAACAGAATTAAATGTCTCTGAACAGTAAAGTGCAGAAAGTGACACATGCAAACTTTTGGGTCTGAGGGGAAAAGCCTGCTGAGAGGATGTCTTGTTAGAAACTACCAAAAGCGAAAATAAATTTATCATATTTACTTCACATACCTGGAACATATCTGTGTTGCTGTCATGTGTATATTCAACTACTACTGTCTGGGCCCGAGACAAAGTGTAAGATATGCTGTGTTGGTCCTTATTACTTATTGCCTATGGAAAAAATGCCAAGTATTATTGAACCAGTGAAAAATAACTCTACTGAATACAGCAGCAAAGCAGACAATATATATAACCAGGCTCTTGTTCTGCTCAATTAATGCATTAAGGCAGATGGTTGTTAGTGACACACCTGTAGTTAAACTTCACAAAAACCAGTCCTGGCCATTAAAAAAAAGCTGCAGGATTGATTCAGCAACAGACCAAACTGGTCTCTTCACCACACGCTGCAACAAAATACACGTAACCGAGACATATTATTAGTCATGCTTCATGTTAAAGCAACACTGGCCTTAACACAAAAGAACAAAACAACCGAGTGCAAAGGCTAAAACTGAACGTAACATCTTCATGGCCTTCTCAACCTGAACTTTTCCAACAGCAAAGTGAGGACAAAAACTTAGGGACTTCATTCTAAAAACAGGATCCAAGTTCATACTAAAATCAGTGATGATTAATAACATACATAGACAAAAAAAATGTAACAAGTAATGGTGGTAAACAGGGTAAAATGGAGAAACTCAGCACAGGTTGCAGGAGTTGTAGCAAAGTATTCTAGGTTTCAGTTTGTTAGTCTAGATTTTCATTCTGCAACTACCTACTAGGAACTGAACAAACACTCTTCTAAACTGCTTCTAAATAGCACTTTCTTGAAGACCATAAAGAATTAGCAAAAATAAATGTTCTTTTCACAGATCTCCTATAGATGCAATTCTATTACAAGAACTTTGGTTATCAAACTGCTTTTGATTTCAGAATACTTTATGCCATTCCCTGAATTGAGGAATCAATATTCTTAGGTGTCAAGGCATTTATGGAGTCAAACACTTAACACAACTGTATTTAAGGGCCTGATCTCAACACTGGAGATCTCTAAACAACCACTAAGCATTCTCAAATTCCATTGGTTTTAGAACCAATTTGTTATTGAACATAATTGCACATACACTTGAATTGCCACAATACGGAAGTATTTCACGGTAATACCTTAGCTATAATATATTCGTTTTGACATGAAATACAATTCAACTTCAGGACCTAAGCCCTTCCTTTACTGCTTCATAATGGGAAGTCTGAACTGGATTACGGGCACTATAAAACGCACCCTGCAAAACCCACCTGTCCTTGTCCCTGGGGAACTCCTACCCGTTGGACGGAATAGCAAGTGCATACAGATCTTTGGCAAAGGACCATTTCAAAGTCAGCTTCACGTGAAGCAAAGTTAGCCCTAAAGCATGAATGAGTGCGAAAACAGGAAGGCTAGAACAGATGTCTGTAGTGAGTTTGGAAGGAAAACAAAATACAAAGTGTTGTACATGACTAGCCTGTGCCCTGAACATTCATGTTCCAAAAATAAACATTTTTCTTTCTGGACACCTCACGGACTGGGCACCAGATTTGTTTTGCTGAATGGTTTCTTACTAATCCTCACAGGTACCAAAAAAAAAAAACTTGGATAAACATGAACCATTCTTTTTGCAGCCATAACTTCATGCTTTTTACATCATTTCATCTCAGCATAACAGCACTGACTTCACTGAACTCTTTAGACAGCACCAGGAGAAACAAGACTTAACTAGACAAGTCAAGCTTACCTTTGCCGCTTGAGGAGTACAGGCAATATGCACAGTGCTAGGTTTCACCCCATTTGCCTTGGGCCTTTTAAATAAAGCAAACCTACTTTTTCTTCTTCCTCTATCTCCATTTGGGAGAGACCCATTGTACCTATCAAAAAAGACAGAAAAAAGAACAAAGTCCATCTTCCTGCATTAATTAGCTTCTCACAAGCTACAGACCCACAGGAACTTTCATACTAAGCACAAAGTCGTCTTAATTAGTACAGTATTGGAAAAAAAAATTCACAGATTTCCAATTAATCACATCTATTTAATTCTGAGAATTGATAAACACAATATTGAAACATGCCCACAGAATTATGGCATATGCACACAAAGCTTGTAGGGCAAGGAATGCTACCCAGATTAATCTCAAAGCTACTATTGTCAAGCTAGAGACTCTGGTCCCAAACATGAAAACAAGTAAGGTTATATGCCTATCTGTAGCTTTATCTCTACATGGGGTGTTCACACTGTAAATGAAAGAACCTAAACACTCACCAAGCCTGGTGGAGAGCTAATATTTTAGAGAATTTTGGTTTAAAAAAAAACCCTTGTAAGACATAGACACGCTGTTCTCTGAGACTGATTTAATCCACCAGAAAACCCTCAGACCCTCATTTTGAACATGTCAACATAAACAGGCCAGTCAGCAAACTTGCTTTATTAAAATCTTCTGTTTGCACTTGGATATTATAGAGTTAGCTACCATGTTCTTATAAAACTCCTTTCATTTTACTTG
>WAAD01033037.1:7418-18089 GCA_013389945.1 Fregata magnificens | reverse complement strand
TGAGAGGAAGGATCCACTAATTTATATAAGGAGCCTTCTCTTGTAGAATAACCTGTCCAGTTTTTATTCCTAGACTACTACAAGAGACTTCTTAAAAGCGTTAGGAAAAGCTAATTAAATATGTTAAAAAGACAATTTGGCCCTGTAGTGCCAGTATACAACTAAGCAACTGTCTGCTTCAGCAAAACACGTGCAAGTTAGCTTTTTGCCATGACCATTAATTTTGCAGCAGTATCTCCTGCCACTGGTGAAGCAGGCATCATTGAAGCGGGCTCTGAACAACTAACTGTTCCAAAACTCCTCTGAGACCCTTCCACACTGATGAGGAATAAGGTGTTAATTTTAAGATCCCACCCCATCCTACATTCTTCCAAAATCATAGTACTGGTAGCAGAAAATTTTCACCTCAAGATCTCTGCTTCTGCTACAGAGAAGAGACCAAAGCCTGAAAACCCCTACCTGTGCACAGTCCTGTATTTATATAATATAATAGATTTTGTGAGTAAACTTGCATACAGAGGACGCAGTTTTAGAAAGGCATTATTTGATTGGGTAAGAGGTGAGCACAACTATTTGCAGTCAGCACAAAAACATAATGGGTACCAGTTAGCGCCTTTTAGTCTCAAAAATAGGAAACTGGAACAGGAAGAACTCGTGAACAAGTAATAAATTTTTGTTCTTAACACTGGTTCCTCTGGAGCCAGGAGAAAGCTCATGGAAGGTAACTTGCACAATACTGTCACGTGCAACTGTTTTGAGGGACTGGAAAGAGATGACATCTAAACTGGAAAAGTATTTTAGATTTGTTTTAGGAATGGAAATCCAGTTTCTTACAAGCCTTCTTGTTCAATATTCACGTGAGTCGCAGAAGGCAAAGATTGCTATGGCAGAAAGCAAGCCACAGATCACATTCAAGTAGAAGGAAAAGCTGTATCATCGTACTCTCTCCTGTCACATTCAAACACTAGTGTCTGAATCTGGAGGCAGACTATTCTCTGGGAAGACCTAGCAAATCACGCTTCAGAGTAGATGAAGAGTTTAAGAGTCTGCCCACTTTCACTGAACATGCCATTTTCAGTGGGGGACCTAGAGATGTAATGAATTTTGGTTTGTTTTGAACGATCAGCTTTAGCTTACCAGCCATCCTCAATCCTTCAGCTGCCTCTTCTGATCATGAGGCTCATACACGACTAGTCTTTGGTGGCTTCTACAGAAAGTCTTCAGATCTTGTTTGCACTGAGGCACAGCACCTTGTGAATAAGTTTGCTATTTAGTAGACCAAGTACAGCTTTTGGAATTGCAGCAAGAATAGCAGTATCTTAATGGTTAAAATGGAGCAGGGGGAGGGGAGAACATAAATTCAATGAGCCCAAGCAGAGATTCATTAAACACTCGGCTGTGAGCTAAAAATACTAGAATAAAAGTCTCTTTGTAATAAATTACCATCATTTTCTAAACACAGAGCCAGCATTATAGGCTGCTAGCAACTGTAGCTAGTGCCAGACTAGCCCTTTTCTAAAATACTGCATAAAAAACCCACTTTCATAGTATAAAAAGAAGTCCTCTGTCAATGAGTATATTAAAATAAAAATACGCTGATTCAGATGCAAAAACTGGAATTTTCCTCCCATTTTTATATTATCATCTTCTTTATGTCCTATATCTACATATTCTAAGGTTTGGATTTTTTTTGGCTTTTAGATATAAAGCACAAGACAGCTTGTCTACTGCCATTTTTATTTTTATACAATTTGCTATTTGTAGTTCTCCACTTACTATCCTTGCAATTCTCATATCCAGCTCTTCCCTCAGCAATTCTGTGTTAAATCAGGGGGGGATACAGACAAAATATAATCCAGCCCTTTTCACAAGCATGCAGTGACAGGACAAGAGGCAACAAACAAGCTGCAACACAGAAAATCCTGATTACCTATTAGGGAAAAAAACAATCCAGAGAGGCTGCGGGATCTCCATCCTTGGAAATATTCAAACCTCAGCTGCACGTGGCCCTGAACAACCTGCCCTAAGGCAGTCCAGTCAGTTCCACTTTGAGTAGGGGGACTGGACCAGACAACTTCCCAACCTAAATTATTCTAGGAATACAATTAATTTTAGGAAGCCCAACACAATTTTATCAAGCGACTGAAATATGTACCTTACATGCACTTTAGATCAGTTAGACATAAATAATGAGCAACTCCATTACCAACGAAACAAAATTTTATCCTTATTTACACATTTAAGCTCTTTAGGACTCCAGTTTCTACTAGGCAATCTTGCAGCTGCAAGATCAGAAACCAAACTCCTCTGAATGCATGCACAGTAATTCAGTGCTGCATATTCTCTTCTATGGTTATGCCTCATCCCTTCAAAGGCAAAATCTTGACTTCCAGATTTAAAGGACCAGAATATCAAAGTTAAAGTCACTGTGAGACACAAAGGATCTGTGCAGAATACTAGTCTCTCAAGATGAAGATATCCGCAAGCATGGAAGAAAGAAGAGGCAATGAGTAATAAGAGAGAAGTTAAAAAAAAAAAACCAAAACCAAAGTAATTCCCAGCAGACTGCCTTCTTGTTTGATCACAAGTCCCCATCAAGTCCAGGCTGACAGATTTCACAAACAGCATCAGTGATGTTACTGCTGATCTACACAGGTACAAGCAACAAGGAATCAGCTCCTTGCATCACTATGTTTCTGAAAGCTGAGACAAAGATTGAGAAATCACTTTCTTCTACGTGATGGTTAAATCACCACTGGAAAGTTATTCTCCTTTTTCCTAGCAATCTTTTTGGAAACTTTGATTAAAATAGTTTTTACTGAAGTGATCACCTGGGTAAAAGAGCATGCAGAAGAGTATGTGTTTATCAACCATAGTTTTCACACTTCTCCCACTTTCTGGTTTAAAAAACAAGCTCACGTTTCCTTTACACACATACCTGGAAGTTTAAGTTCAGCAGGTTTTATATTTCACTTTCGAGATTAGCCAGATTCTGTCCCCAGCTTGCATCCTTCACTACAGATGCACAGGAAAGGTATAGCGATGCAGCTGTTATGTATTCAAATTGCACTGTCACTTTAGATCAGTAGCCCCACTTTACCTTATCTAAGGAAGGATAATTAATTTTCTCCTTTCTAGAAAAGGGAGTTTTTCAGCACCAAAAAAAAAAAAAAAAAAAAAAGAATAAGCCTTGGGAGTGTGGAAAATCAGTCCAGCCTTTTGCTTTTGTGTGGCTTATTCTTTCCTTAGTCTATACCGTTTGCCTTTTCTTTTATAACCTCTGAATAAGCTTAGTCATCCACTATACACACAAGAGAGTCTTATGATATGAAAGCATTGAAAAGAAGACAACAAGGCCAAGCTCTGAAACGAGCAAGCAGTCTCTCCTGCGCAGGATACCAAGCATAAAACAATGCAAACAACTATCTGCTGCTGTGCCTTGAGAACATCTGTAAAGTCTCAATAGAGGGGTTTTTCATTCTCATAAACAGAATGAAAGCATCTTTTTAGCATGGACATCTGCCACGAGTAGGCTGGTCATCCTGGAAACAAGTCATGCAAGAGTCACAGCATGGAAAAAAAAAAAAGGCACGTTGCCTGTAGACACTTTCAAAGGGGCATTAACTTGATACACAAGAGCAAACCTACTGCTTTGCACCAAGACTACAGCTAAGTTTTTCCAGTCTAAGAAACAGCAATTTTAGTTGGGTTGGCATCCAGTGTCCTGCTTCAAGTTCTGTTTCAGTCTCAGAAGCAAGTCTGAGCGTTTTTTCGCAATTTTAGGAAAGTCAGGAACAGCACTGTGAGGACAAGCATCCTTGTTCAATGAACAAGGCAAGTGTTTTACAACAAGACTTTTATTCTAGGCGCCTATATGAAAACCTGTACTTTATGACAGTACTCAAAAATAGCATTCCTGTTCAGAAGACGGAAAAAAAAAGTCTAAGCACAGGGGCCTGATTTCAGTCAGACCTCTGCTAACTTCAGTTCTGTTATTCTGAACTGCTGTCAATGGGATGAGAACGTGGCTGGTGTGTTAAACCTGGAAGATTTACGTAACCGCTAACGATCCACTCCAACAGATTGACAAAAATCAATTCTGAAAATATTCCCCTGGAAAAAAAAAAAAAATCCAGCATTTTTTTCAGTAACAGCTGATCCTCCTCTGAGGAAACCACGATAGCTTCCTACAGGTTATAAATGATGTAATTCAGACTGCATGTGGGAAGCTGAAAACATTTGTCTTTTAGCACAAGGTGTCTATTTTAAAGCTGTCACTGCAATTTTATCTATAACCTTAATTAGCTGAGAAAAAGTTCTTCACCAGTTAAACTGCTACATGTACATGCGGTCTACACCCCCTTACCACCCGTGTCTTCCACGTCAGCTTTTGGATATACCAGTGACAAAACACGAGGCAAAGCTGCTCTGTTGACCGCCCCTGCGGCACAAGGGCCAAACACTACAGGCTGTACTTGTCAGCTGAGCTACCTGTGAAAGCTATTCACACAAGCTACTTAAGAAGATTAATTTGCAGTTTTCTATATGAGCTTTTGGCTGTACTTGCACTTTGGCTGTTACTACAAACTCTGTATGTTGTGTTAAAAAGGGATAGTTTTGATTGCATACTGAGGTTATCAAATGAAGATTATTTGTATAAACTGCAATGCATGAAGCCATAAAATGATACAATAGAGGATAGGACAACATTATGGGTTCATTAGCCATAGCACTACCTATTCATGTCCTACCTATTCGAGTGCCTTGCAAAAGTAGAAGCAGGAAAACAAAACTCTTTGTAGAGTACTGGTACAATGTGACAAAAGTACAGTTCTGATACAGAGAACTTTGCAGTCAGGATCCTTTAAAATTATCCTCTTTACTGCCTTCAGACAAATTACACAGTATTACCTTAAAAATAAGCAGTCCCAACGTTTATTGCAAGTTGGTGACAGAAGCACAACCTCCATATACAGATTAAGGGTTTATACCGAAACAGATGCATTTTATTTTTAAAAGGGCCATTACACAAATAGATGGAGCTTTTTATGCTTTGATGACTGAGTCCAGGGAGATCTACTGTCTGATGCACCTGAACTAGAACACACAGCTGAGGACCCTGTGCTTGCAGAAAACCACAATGACTTCTTGTTCTGCAGATCTGAACGTTACCATTTTGCTTTTTATGAGCCTCTGACTTCCTGATGAGGCAGTTTATGTACCAAAGTATCAGCTAAATAGGTGTTTGTATCACGCTAAAGCCTCTTCACATAGCATACTATAGCATCTTGCAAAATAGGAGTTACAATTACATTTAAAGCCTTTTTTTTTGGTTTAGACAACACAAATATTTAACAGCTCTATGAGAAATTCCCCTTGGTGTGATTTTATTAGATAACGCTGACAGTTTCAAGGCACCTTGCTCTGCACCCTAAAAATGAGAAGCGACTGAACACTTCTTAAGAACAAGAAGCACTTATTATACTATGCACTTTGAAAGTCTCTTCCTATTTTAGGTGGAATGGCAGCCTGCAGACACACTGCCTGTTCTCAGATTTCCTTTCCACCACATCACTGAACTACCTTTCAACTTCTCACTGAAAAACACTACAACTGAGGAGGCTTTTAGAAGAGAGACTGAAGCAACACAACACTAGAAGGGAAAAGCAATGGCATGCAGAGCACTTACCAGTACCTTTTTGTCCTTTCAGTATTTCTGCATAGCAAAGAAGAAAAAAACCCACCCCTTCAATCTTGTTTAAAACCAGCCGAAATCCACCAACTCGTTTAAACCCCCAGCAACTGCCAGACTGAGTGCCTCTGCTCTACGTGCTTTTACTTAAGCCGTGGGTAGCGCCTTCTGACTAAAGAGGGGCTGGCTCTGCCATGCGTAAGCTAGGTAAACACCGCCACGCCACGCACCATTGGCTGGAGTCAGAGCCTGCATCCTGCTCACCACTCCACAAATTCATCCATCTCTGGCCCCAAAAAGGAAAAAAGGAAGTGGAGGGTGTGTTGAGAACGATCCTGCAGCCCAATTCCCCGGCAGCTCTGTGGATGAGGTTCTCGGAGAAACGCTGATCTATTTCCTTCTCCACTTCTCTTACATAACTGTACCCATGCATGCTATACCTTCTTTCTTTTTTTTTTTTAATCATCACTTATTAGCCAAGCGAGCTTTCCTCACCTCCCACACAAAAAGTGATTTCTTAATACAGTGAGAATTAAACTGGCAGAAACTCTTCAGGCATTGCTATCCCCGTTTTCATTAATGCTATAGAATTGGACACACGACACACCTGCACACACCACCTGTGTATACTGGACACCCATGGCCAACAATACTATAACAGCTCATTCCTGTAGGATGCACATTTAGAAAGGCAAATCTGCACGTGCCAGACCAGGTTCTGAGCTCATTTCTTATTCCACTAACATCGAAATCACTGCATCAGGCAGTGGGTGGGATCATTTAAATGTCTGAGACATAAAACAGTGATCAAGTTACCACAGCTTCCAAGTTACCGCCTCTTAGAATTGATCATGTAAATGCTCCGAGCCTGCCGCAAGCATGATACGATGCAGTAGCTTAATCTTTACATCAAGTTTTACATCACAGTTGTAGTGGGCCAAGAAGGTGTGCATGGTTACCCTGGCTCAAGCGATGTGTGCTCAGGCTGACATTTGACATCTCCAAGTTCTACAGATGCCTATTGCTCTGGTTTCTGCTGCTCCTTCTTCGGCTCGCCACCTCCATTTTGCACGCACAACTTTACGGACTAATTTTCCTGATCTGTCCATGTTTTTAAAAGTTGCTTTACCCGCTCAGTTGTTTTTCAGCTGGATCCGTTTCCCAGTTCAGCTCACGGCATGACCATGCAGTCATACCAGTAGAACCGAAGGCGGGAAGGGCAGGTGCATTACTCAGCAGCACCCAAAGCCAAGCACTGTCAAACGAGCTTTTTGTTCATAATGCCGTAACACAGCATAAGTTGCAACTCCACATTAAGTCAGCTTCACTGCTGAGAACAAGGTGAATGCATACCTGTTTTCTCTCTCCTTGACCTGTACTCCACAGCCAACCTTCACCCAAGTAATACTGTAAGGCTGTCCTCTTACAGGATCTTGTCACCTACCTGAAAAACTCAACTGCAGAATACCTTGCCATAAGATATTCTGGATAATAAAACTCTACGTAGGCTCAAAGACACTTTTTATTTCCCCTTCTATCATAGATTACTAAGCACAAAGGTACCACTTTGCTCCACAGAAGTGATTGAGCCACAACTGCTGAACACTGAGAAGTGCTTGGAGAAACACTGATGTACAGGTGCTCCCTTGTTCCCACTCTTCTTCTGGCCACCATAAAGGACATGCTACTGAATACTGATCTGAGATGGTAGGATCATTACCACAGCTGCCAGATTACTAAACTGGTAAAGGGCTTAGGGAAAAACCAAAACACAACACACAAACCCCAATTATTTTAACGCAAATAATTTTGCTAATCTGTTTGTGGGTTTACTCTGTAAACCCACTATACCAATGCAAGTGGGGGGATAGGAAACTTCTGAATCAATCTCATCAGTAAAGCCAGAGACTTATCAAGCCACATCTTGACACTACAGTTGAGCCTTCCTCCCTGCCAAAAATCAATGGTCTCACTCTACTGGCTCATGAACCTACCTTTTCCACTGGTAACTAGCAGAACCTGAAAATGGCACCGTTCACTGTGGTGGAAGAGTTACCCAATCCCACCTCCCTCATCACCTTCAAGTATTTTCTACTTCATCCTGGCCTATACAAGGTCGGCAGCTTTAATACTTTTTTAATCAGGGCTAAGGGTTTGGTGGGGCTTTTTTTTTTTTTTTAAAACCAACACCATTAGGACTGTATTAGTATCACTTAACACACAGATATGGCAACGAGAGTACAAAAGGTGCTCTGTATTCAGGTATTTAACTGTAGTGATAAGTCACATTGGTATGACCACTTCCAGGTTGCATTCCATTTCTCACACAAGCCGTAGCACTTGAGTTGCACAGTTTCAAAAGTGTTCAGTCTGAAAAGCAACACTTAGCACTAATTTGCTTCTAGAGCTCCTTTATATTCTCATTTTATAGATGCCACTGTCAGAGTCCAGGTTAATAAGCCTGTGGATTACTTTATGCTGCAGACAAGTTAAGAAGTAACTGAGTGAACGACTGCAGGTGGATATGGCTTCTACTGCCCAACCCAGCCTGTCACAGACAACAATTCTTATCTCTACATCCCACCTGCCTTCATATTAAGTGACCCACAGTATTCTGGAGCACAGCCTTCTGCTATCAGGTGAATGCACCACATAATGCCCTTTTCATAGCTAATCATGCCCCATCTTAAAGCAGGGCATTTGGGGGTTTATTTTGCCCCTAGCACTGCTACGTGGCTGCCTCTGAATCTCACCCTACAAAGTTCAAAACACTTTGTTTCCCTGCTCATGTTTACTCACAGCCATGCTCTACTCATCTGTTCTTGTGTCAACATTGTCCCTCACTTTTATTAAGAGGAGGGTTTAATGATTTCCACACAAGAACCATGCTCTGCCTTAAGGACTGGAAGCAAATGCCTCAAGCGTGCTGTCGCTAGGCAAGCTATCTGACTTTCCCTGGATGCTGCCGACCATGCCAGACTGAAACAACAAAATCTGTAGCCCAAGATATCACTGCTAATTTCATGAAGTGATGCTTAACTGCAGGGGAGGTTCTTTCCTTGAAGTTGTTAAAGAAATAAAGGGCTGTATCGTCATGTTCTTCTATCTGACTCACGAGCAGATGCTGCACAGTTTGATATAATTACGTGATTTCACATGACATTCAAAATGAGCTTTGAAGAGGAATGCATTTCTAGCTATATCAGTTAAAAAGACAGCCTTGCAGATACAGGCAAAGAGCAACGCTATGTCCCCTATCGTGCAGACAGCCAAGAAGCCCGAGTGTCAAACTCTTCTTTCTAGACTTAACCTGATCAATATATTACTGCTAAATTTCAAGACAGACATTTTAAACATGTCTCTGTTGATAATTTTACTTAACAAAACAGGCAGAGAGTGGAATAAAAACCCCGCACAGAATAAGTGCTTGAAATAGCTGCACACAGAGTACAGAGGTAAGGAGATTGAAGGAAACACAGAAAAGAGAGCAAAAACGTGGAAGAATAGGATCTGTAATGGTCCCAAGAGGAAGTGTATTTGTACGCTCAATACTGAAGGCTGAACATGCGCTATATACCACCTTAACTCTGTTTCCCACGAAGTCAGTGGCTGAACTCTGATCAAAGCCAATGATACCCAAAAAAGACGAATATTTCATGCGCTGGAAAGCATAAATGCTGTTAGGGGGTTCCCAGAAATCTAACCCCAGGTGCATGGGGGAAGAAGAAAGGAGGGAAGATTACTGACTTGCCAGCCCCATTAATCTTTCATTGTGTTATGTCACATGTAATCTCTGTGCAAGGAGTTCTCATGTTATACAGTTAATAAAGTCATACTACAGTGTTTTAAGGAGATTATGGAGGGGAAAGCAGCCTGAAGCCAAGAACATGCTAATTAGAGTATACAATAGAAATGTTAATCAAATAATCTGCAGGAAGAGGAGGAGGGAAGGAAATGACCTAATCCCCTGCACTACTGTGTGGTGCCTTGTGGCAAGAAGTAAGAAAATCCTTGTAAGGGCCGAGCAAACAAAGGTCCATTGTTATAGCTACAGCTTTCAGAGAACGCTTTGCTGCATCTCAAGTTGCTGCAACATGAAGGGTAGATGGTACTTTATGAACTCTTCCACATTGACCGCTTCTGGAAGGGGTGGGAGAAGCTAATTAGATTTGCAGGACAGCCAAGTAAGAGAGATCCAAGTAGAATCTCAAGTTCTTAGGGCACAGCAAATTCTCCTTCAAAGGGATTTGTCAATTCTAAAATGCCTGTCATCCAACAACCATGGTGATCCTTAGGCAACTGTGGAGCAATTCGTCGCTGAAGCTGCAGTAGCCTAGTTACAGAGAGGCAACAAATCATCATGCTGCAGAGAGGCATTTCCCGTGACACGAGTCATCCTTTGCCATCAGACAAATCTAACCAGCTTTTCTTATGCAGCCCTATTCCACCCTTAGATCTTTGTGTCCCTGCTCTCCAGGTACACCAGGGAAGCCCCCCTTCTACTCAAGGACAGCATATTACCATCAATGCATATCCCATCCCGCAGACTGAAAAACAATTGTCCTTCTGTCTTCAGTTTGACCTCTGCTTTAGTAGGCACACGTGGCTTTTAGCACTGTACCAACTCAGTACTTTCAACTTCCTATAGGGGAGGGACCCCATTAGGAAAAGTGCATGCAAGATTCCTGATCCTTGCACTGAGAACGTATTTCATAGTTAACCTTACTATAAGCTGAAGGAATTTCAGGCAGGAATAAAAAAGTACCTACAGGACAGCAGGACTACTGACTTTTATGGGCTTACACGTTTCCAAGAGGCTGAGTCAACTCCTTTCCTCACAAGCAACTTCACAGAATCACAGGATAATTCAGGAGGTCATTTAGTCCAACCTCCTGCTCAAAGCAGGAGTTGGCTTCCCAGATATTGAGCTATTACCGCAAGAGACTGGGAGCTTTAAGTATGAAACAGCCTCTAAAGAT
>WAAD01033036.1:3587-14116 GCA_013389945.1 Fregata magnificens | reverse complement strand
TGGGTTGAGATAAGAACAATTTAATAAATAAAATAATAATAATAATAATGATAATAAACTGTAATGTAAAGGAAAACAACAAGAGAGAGAGAGAAACAAAACCCAGGAAAAACAAGTGTTGCAACCGCTCACCACCCGTGGACAGATGCCCAGCCAGTCCCCAAGCAGCGATTGCTGCCCCCTGGCCAACTCCCCACAGTTTATATACTGAGCATGACATCATATGGTATGGAATATCCCTTTGGCCAGTTTGGATCAGCTGTCTTGGCTGTGCCCCCTCCCAGCTTCTTGTGCACCTGGCAGAGCATGGGAAGCTGAAAAGTCCTTGAGTAGTGTAAGCACTACTTAGCAACAACTAAAACATCAGTGTGTTATCATCAATATTATTCTCATCCTAAATCCAAAACACAGCACTACACCAGCTACTAGGAAGAAAACTAACTCTATCCCAGCTGAAACCAGGACAATCCGATTAAATGTAACTTGATTCAATAATTAATAATCAGAAAAGGTTATTTGGGAACTTATGATAGCACATACTCCCAGTCTCTGAATTTATCAGCTGGCTTAGAGAATCTTGTAATTATTCTAAGATTTAAAATTGTATATTCAATAACTTCTGTAAATAGTCATAAGCAATTTGCAGCAAGTAATTAATATGGAAAACCTGAACTTTGCTTGGAAATAACTACATTTTTTTCTATTCACTGGATGGATCAGGACAGAATATAGGCTGAAAAACATCTAAAACATCTTAGTGCATCTAAAATCAACATCCTGCTGCAAATGGTCTCTAGTGTTCACTTAAACTACCAGCTTTTGCAAATATTTCTGCAGTTAATTGACTCAGTAGTATATTTATAGAAAGCAAATATGGCTGAATTCATTTTTTTATTTGAGGTGAATATCCACAGGCATTCTGAAACAGGCACCTAATGCCAATTGCATTGCAAGTTTCCTTACAGAAAAAAAATATAAAAGAGTATGACCAGGTGTGAAAGTTATTTCTCACATTGCAGCAATTCAAGGTATTAATAGTGTGGACGAGACTTTTTTTCTAATGAATTTGCATTCTGTCAGCTCATTTGAAATAATTGTATATGACTGGCCCAATTATTGTGCAGGAACATGCTCTGCCATTGCCTGATATGATACTTGGCACAGATTGAGCACATACCACAGCACATATTTTTTATTACTTACGAATCTGAGAAGTGCCTAAAAATAATGAAGGAGGAGTATATTTATTCCTACATTTTCAAGTGTTTTACAGCTTTCCAAAGTTTTATGCTCAGAAAGCAATCCTGCAAAGCCTTATTTGGTATGTTTTATTAGCACTGTCTGTTTGAGAGATTCCTTTAAAATATAGCTCAGATTTTATACGCAGGAGACACCACTGTGTGGTCTGATTTCCTGCCCAGGTTTTTTTTGAGCAAATTATTACTCTTTGCCCACTAAAGCATGTTTTAGAAAAATGCGCTGCAATAAGTTACAAATATAACACCTAAATGTAAATGTATAGGATCACTGCTGCTTTCCAAAGCTGCTTTAATGTAATATTTAACAGGTCGCTTAAGCCAAACATACTTATTTTTCTTTCAGCGTAGCCCAACCTGACCAGGACGCTGAGCAGCTGTTTTTGATGACTGTAGAGCTATGAGCCCCATCGTAGGCACATGCACATTCCCTTATTCAGCCCACACAGTCAGGACTCACTTTTTTGCTGCTAAGGTACAGGCTCTCTCTATTTTAAGTGCTTTCTAGGTTGATGTTGTCTTACCACTGTTTGGGCATGTTGAGTGGATAATTTTTATTCAGAGCAGATCTATGATGTGAGGGGGAGGGACAGGCTAGAAGGGGATTATGAAGAGCAACTGCCTCGAGGAGGAGGAGAAAACAAAGCAAGCACAATAACTGAAGTTCAGGAGGAAGGGAAACAGTGCAAAGAAACACATTTTCTTTGTTATTAATCTAATCTGAATCTTTAATATTTTTATGTAAAAATCAAGGTAGGCAGTAGAAATCAATCTGGTTTCTCTACTTTTCAGAACATTTTAATACAATTTCCACTTTCAGTAACCTCAAGAGTATTGGAAGAATTTTTATTCAAAATCCAGGGTATGTAAGCAACCCCTGTTCTCCTTTACTGATTCTCCTCTCAGAGCAGAGAGCATACACTTTTCTACAGTCATGCTAAGCTCTCATAATGGCTATAGTAGTTAGAGAAACCAGCAAATCTAAAATCTCACATGCAGAGTGTTAAGGCCAATACATTATTGTTCTTTAAGCAGAGCAGTCCTTGTACCTCATGCTACAGATCAAAGACAGGTATAGCCCATAGAAAACATACCATAGCAAACTTGGTATTGGTTTTCTTGAGGGAAAAAGCTTAAGTTTTGTACTGTATTTTGCCATTTATGCTTATTAATAGCCTGCAATATTTGATGTATACTTGTTGCACCAACAAATCCATATTGCTGTTGTATCCTATAATAACACTGTAGATTTACATTGGTATATCTTGACCAAAGCAAACTATATTAGCTGATTTAAATGGGCATGCACTTTATCAGTACCTGTTTTATGCCTCTTTTGTCCTCCTCATTTTCTACATGGTTCCTGAAGTTATAGATCCTTTTAAAATCAAGGGCTGGCATAATTTCATATCAGTAAAAATGAATAAGGAAATAGCTATTCTCTTTCATCATAATCATAGAATCATAGAATCATAGAACCATTAAGGTTGGAAAAGANTCGTTGCCCTTCTCTGGACACGCTCCAGCACCTCAGTGTCCTTCTTGTAGTGAGGGGCCCAAAACTGAACACAGTATTCGAGGTGCGGCCTCACCAGTGCCAAGTACAGGGGCACGATCACTTCCCTACTCCTGCTGGTCACACTATTCCTGATACAACCCAGGATGCTATTGGCCCTCTTGGCCACCTGGGCACACTGCCGACTCATGTTCAGCCGGCTGTCAACCAGCACCCCCAGGTCCTTTTCTGCCGGGCAGCTTTCCAGCCACTCTTCCCCAAGCCTGTAGCGTTGCATGGGATTGTTGTGACCAAAGTGCAGGACCCGGCGCTTGGCCTTGTTAAACCTCATACAGTTGGCCTCGGCCCATCGATCCAGCCTATCCAGATCCCTCTGCAGGGCCTTCCTTCCCTCAAGCAGATCGACACTCCCGCCCAGATGATCCAAAATCCTTGGGGGTTTTTTTTGTTTAGTTTATATTCATTCAGCTCTGGAATAAGTACATAAACTCTCTTATATTTCATGAAACAATTGTTAAAAATATAACCCCTTTTCTTAGATTTTAAAGTCTGAAAATAGACTCCCTTTCCTGAAGCATCCAGAAAGTCACTTGCAGAAATAATTCTGTCAAAAACTTGTAAATCAATATATACAAGCAAAAAATTTTGGCTTGAATGAAATAGCATATTTCAACAGAAACCTTTTGCTGAAAATATTCTGACTAGCTCTTCATATTACCTCTATAAAAATAGCGCAGTGCTACTAGAAATCCATTTAATTAAATTAATAAACCTAATATGTGAAACCTGCAAGCAAAGTGAAACTTGACACTGCTGGGAAATATTTTCTGAGCCATTGGGTAATGAAGAAGTTCCCTTCTGACTGTTTTAGGGATCATTTATATTACTGTTAATGATATTAGACAGGCATACTTACATCTTTAGGCAACGTGATCCATGCTGTGTGTTTCTGTTGCTTGCTTATTCTTTAAGGGCTACAACCTGCAATACCAGCAGCAATGTATATTTTGAGAGCTCATGTTCCTTAAGCCCCAAAACCTAGAGTCAAAGTTACATAAAAAATGAAAGCTACAAATTTTTCACCAAAAGGGAAATTTGGTGGTCTCCAATTTGGAAGAGAAAGACAAAAATGAAATACACCCAAACTATTCTAAAGACAATCTCCTCACACCCACTCCTCCAATTTTCAAAGCAACATGCATCTCTGAGGAAATGGGGCAGTTTCAGGTGAGGGGCTTTTATTCTCAACTTGCATTGGTATCTGCAATGAATCTTAAACTTCAAACTTTTTTCCCCACAAGAGCAACCTCGGGGGGGGTCTCCTTGCAACCCAGAAACAACTCATCACCCACAGAAATGTTTTAAAGCACGCCTGGGGTTTTTTGGACAGGAACTTGAGGTAAATCATCACTTGTGTTTCAACAACTTTGGCTTGCACTCTTGGAAGTCTATGGCAAAGAGGCCCTTCAAAAAGTTTCTGAACAAACACCCCTTTACAGAGCTTTTGCAGGATTTGTATACCCTCTTGGTATGATACAGTGAAAAAGGGGGTTTGATCCTGGCCTAGCTGCCAGGTGATATAATTTAGTTCAGAGCTTATACTTCTTTAAAATGTAGTCATTTGCAGAAGTCATGCATGAAGCAGTCATAGGTTACATTGCCAGGGTCTTTTTATGCTAGTTTTACTTAGCATAGATCAGCTTCCATTCTGCAATCACTTCCTTAATATGAAGGTGTGCACTTCACCTCCCCCTGCCAAGACATCACAGAGTACATTATCCTTTTTCCTTTTGAAAAAAAACCTTTTTTGCTCCTAGTTAAATTGAACTGTAATTGGCAATATGTTTCATGCATTCGGTGGTGTTCAGGGCACCCTATACCCTGAGATATTCAGAATTTTGCAGAACTGTATTCTTTAGTTTAAGGAGAAAAAACATCCTGGTACTTGACAAAAAAAGAAAGAAGAAACAAGACATGAAATGTCACACTGCCTAAAATAAATCAGAAATCTCCTAAAAAGGGCAGACTTAATAAAGACAGAGGGAATAACATATTTTTTCTTAAATGAAAAATATGATTTTTCTATATATTTAAAATCTTACTTAGAAATTCAGCAATACTCCACTGTTCTTGAAATTTCATTCAATAATCGCAGAGATCTGCAGAATACAGAGGGGTCACTTATGGAGAATTAGAAAAGCTGAGGCTGAACAGTTGCAGGATTCTCTTAAAATAAAGCCCAACTCTGAAGCTCAGCTAACAGTCATGGGTAGCAGCCTGTGTTGTTCACTGATGAGGCCAAAGGTATAGAGTTCTGGTTGGGCAAAAGGCAGACAAAACATAACTATGTATTTATAAATGCTTTACTGGGCAGACACCAGCAGCACAAGAACTAGAGAAGGAAATAAAAAATGACATAGTGCAGACATTATAGATTAAACCAGACACAAATCAAGCGAAGGTTACTTTTTTGCTGTCCAGGTTGTAAACCTGATTAATCAATTCACAGTAATGTTTGAGCTGCCTTAATTCATACTTGGTAAAAGTGCGAGAAAGTATACAATTACAGCTGGAAAAGGGAAAAGTTTCAGGAAAGAAAAATGCTGCTTTGGCAACAGCAAGGCCTAAGTTAAAGAATCTGAAAAAGGAAAAATGTGGAAGCTATGGGGGGAATAACCACTGGCTTATTGCACCTGGGCTTTGGTACCTTTCGCTCCTTCCCTTCATTTCTTTAGAGCTAATCACAGATTCCATTTCTAGCAAAGCCGGTTTTAAATACTTGTTTTGCTGTAATGTCCCTCATAAAAGAAAACCTAATCATTACAGTAAAAAGTAAAACAAACAGCAAAAAAAATACCCTAATATTTGCATTATCAAAATCATGGCTATGACTCCCCAAGACTTTCTGTGCAGAACTTGCTGAACATCTGACTCTTGTGTTGATGGGTCCCTGTGGGCTCAGAGGACAGCAGAGCCTACAATGGGAAGAGAAAAAGGGCAGTCTAGCAGTCTTATTTCTTTATCCTTTGGCAAATCAGTATTCAGTGGGGTTCAGATTGGAAGAGTCCTTAAAGAGAAAACACAAAGAAATTGAGCAGAGAGAGGACCATCAAGGTAGAGGAAAGTCATAATGAATTTTAGAAAAAAGCACAGTCAAGCACTAGGAGAGACTGGTTAGAAGATGAGATCAAGAAGAAAGGCAATTTTGTTTCATGCGTTTCCTTTTTTTACTGCTGAAATGGTAGGAGGAAAATGAACAAGTGATTTATTTTAAAAATAAATGGGAAAAACTATGGAGATTGATAGGCTGAGTCAGAGATCTCTGGGAATAAAAAGGGTGAAGAAGTGAAAGAAAGAGAACAACATACAAGAAATTACTTTTCTAGTGGCAAAATAGTTTGCCTGTATGCCCAGCTGCTTGTTGCAATTCTAGGAGTGTTCTGCATCTCTGGATGCATCATGGGGAAGTCGAAAGAAACCTTTTCTGTGCACAGAAGGTATTTTGCATTAATAGACCAACTATTCTGTGTATTGAACAGAAAGCTTTTGGAAGAAAGTGGGAGAAGAAAGAAGAATTGGGCTAAAATTAATAAAAAGGCACATTGAAAATTCAGATCTTTGCGGGACCATACTGCATATGCAGATATAAATAGATCAATATGGTCCATGTTCCCAAAATGACCTGTGAGGAGCTGAGTATATCAGACCTCATTCAAAATAAAAATTGTTGGCAAATACAACAAATGAACAGAATTATAATGTTTTAGTGGAACAAAACAAACACTGCAATATCAAATATTAGCATTATCTTAATATACAGCCTATTCTGTATAGTAAACTAAAACTACTACTGCTCATTCTATAAAACTAACCAATGTTCTTCATGTCAATACATAGTATAAAAATTATCCCAAACTAAATAACATTTTCTAAGGGAAAATTTTGCTCACAAACCTGGGAGAGTGAACACAAACAAAAAATGAACAGCAGAAATCTTGCACTACTTTCAGGCTGTTGATTCTGCTGTAGCATCTTTATGCACCCAGTCATAGAATCTCAGAATCACAGAATGGTTGAGGCTGGAAGGGACCTCTGGAGGTCATCTGGTCCAGCCCCCCTGCTCAAGCAGAGCCACCTAGAGCTGGTTGCCCAGGACCATGTCCAGATGGCTTTTGAAGGTCTCCAAGGATGGAGACTCCACAACCTCCCTGGGCAACCTGTGCCAGTACTCCATCACCCTCACAGTAAAAAAGTGTTTCCTGATGTTCAGATGGACCCTCCTGTGTTTCAGTTTGTGCCTGTTGCCTCTTGTTCTGTCATTGGGCACCACTGGAAAGAGACTGGCTCTGTCTTCTTTACACCAGTCCTGCCCCCCCACCCCCAAGTTGTTTTAATCTTTGTTCACTTTGATTTTTTAGCTTGTTTGTCCTGAAATTGTTTTTTGAAGAGCCAGTTTTTGCTAGATGCTTTTTGCATCATGGTCAATATGCTCTGCATAGCTATGATCTTCCTAACCTAATATTTTCAAGAGTTTTTCAAAAAAGCTCTATTGGGATTATATGGTCTTCTAAATGTTCTGTGGATGCAGTTTTGCTGTTGCTTAATTTTGACCACCTACTGGTACTGAATGCTGAGCACACTTTATTTTAATAAAACACATTCTCATCAAGGAAACAAAAGTTCTCTCCAAGTGAATGCTGCAGTTTTCTTTCTGTTGCGTGATGATCAGAAGTGAATCACTGTGAGTGGGGAGGAGGAGAAGGGAGAGAAGTTGAAAGTAATCAGACTAATTCTGATTAGACTTGCAGCTAAAATAGAAAATTACCATGCCAAAATATTTGGGTTTTTTTAGAAATAAACACTGCAGCACTGGAGTCTGTCATTAACATTACTGTGGATTGCTTCAATGCACAGTGTATTTAACTGTGGTGTTAAATAAGAAAATGTGCAAAATATGGAGTAACAGCTTAACATGAATAGATTTGTTATATCCACAGAGAAGCATGCTAGCATTTGGTATAGGCACTATTTCTCTGATCTCAAGCATGACCCTTCCAAAACCGTTCAAGTTACTGGTCTCAGTTTATTAAAACAAGGAATTGGTGACCTGAGAGGCCCTTTCATTTTTGTTCAAAACTGTACCTATTGGGATAGCTTCCTGCTCCCAAGTCTCCCTCCAACTGGAAGGAGGGGTCATCCTCTTCTCTGTTGACTGTCACTTAGTACTTCAGTCTTTCCTAGTAAATCACTCCTAGCTATTTTTCCTTCTTGAAATTCTTTCCATTTGTCTCTCAAATAATTAAGTATCCAGGCATCTCAATAGAGGATGCTTATTTTAAGGATTACATGCCAAGATTCATAAATCCAGAGTGTAGACAGTGAGAGCAGAAAGGGTGTACCTTCCAAAAATGGACAAGTTCTCTTCCTTCCTATTTTACAGCAGTAGACCATAAATAACTGTTTAGATCAAAGGCAACTGAATAAGCTATTAGTGAACTCCAGCACCTCTGAAATACTCTGGAACACAGGAGTCCTAGTAAAAAATCTTAAACAAGCCTGTGAGCAACAGGACAGAGATTGGCAAAGTTGCATTATCTAGACAGGCTGAAAACTGAGAAACACACTGTTCAAATTTTGATTTATCCAAAGAAAACTAGTATGTTTTAGGCTAGAGACATCAATGTGAGAATAATAACTATTGATCAATTCATTAGTAATTGATGCTGCAGGGAGAAAACACTTCTGGAACCTTCATCAACTAAATCCTGTGTCAAGCCATAACATTTGAAAAGTCATCCAGTGCTAATTTCAAGGATGGTGGATTGACAGTTTATTTTAATTTATTGATTACACTCATATTTAAAAATGAGCATTGAGCCTTAATATGTCTAACTACATTTTCCACTGTTAGATCCCAATAGGTCTTTTCCTTTTAAAGAGTTTCTTCTCCTGCTGGTAAAGACTTATAGCTTGTGATGAGATCACCTTAACTTTTTCTTCTATTTGTTTAAAAAAGATTTCTTTAATCTTTTCCTTGAATGTATCTCAGTAGTTGTTTGTAGCTCCTTGTTATTCAATGGGTAAGAGAGGCAAGCATCTGTATTTTTGAAGGACTGTGAAAAGTCTTGCTAGATAAAGGAGTGAAAAGACAGAGAAGGAATCTGTGTCTTTCAAGTACTTCAGAATGAAGAATTGATAGCTAGAGGTTAAAAATAATAAAACAAGAGATACCTCCAGCCTTGGGTAAGCAAGAGCAGTGTATTGCAGCAGTTGCCAGATTTTGTCACCTCCATGTGAGCTATATGTTAGAAAGAAAAAAGCCCAGGCACAGCAGTTTGGACAAGCACTGGCCAAGAAAAAACATTATTCTATTTACAATAATATGTGTAAGAAAAAGGGTCATAAGCTAGTCTGAAAGTAAAATTGGACACATACATTTGTTGTAGACATTAGAAAAACTTCAGATAGGTAATATTTACACCAGTTCTCAGACAGGCAATGCAGAAAGAATAAAATACTCAACTTCTTGAAAAGTGAAGTGGTCCTCATTAGCTATTATCTTACAGTGCCTGGCAGCAAAAGTTTAACAAGGCCTAACCAGACATTTCCTTCTCTCCATTTTTTTCTCAGCGAGTAAAAGTTCAAGAGTTGATTTGATATGCAAGGGATTAACAAGGAGATGAGTTACCTTTACTCAGCAAAACCTACAGTCCATCTGGTGTTGATCCCAAGGAAGAAAATAGATGTTAGTTGTGACACATTTTAGCAGTTACACAAGTGCAAGATACCCACCACACAAACACTTTGGTCATCTTTAGACCCACTCTGAGCCAGAAGTCAGGAAATCAGCACTGGTCAGGTTTGTCAGCTGTAGTGGAAAACTGAGGAAGCTGTAAAGAGTATTTTCCTGGCTTATTCTTTGTTTTCAAAATTAATTTGGAATCAGATGGGAAAAAAATCAACAGTGCTAGTGATGGTTCAAAACAGGGCAGGCAAGGCCCAACTGTTGTTACAAATCAAATCAGTAAGTTTTTAGTTCTTCCTATCAGGTACCTGTGCTGACCTATTAGTTGCTTACAAGTTCCCTGCATGCATCAGTAAAGCTAAAAAACTCACATTGTCAAAATGCAGCTGTGTTGCATGCCAAGGGGAAATAAGTCAAAGACTGAACTTCAAACTTGGATTTGGGGATGTGAGGTATTTTTATCCCTGTATTTGCCATTGGTTTCTTTTGTGATGCCTGCAACTTCATCCTCAAACTTTTCAGAAAACCCCATCTAACACATAAAATTAATCAGCTCACAGGGGGATTTCAATAAACATTTAAAATGTGTGTCCATAGGCCTATTGGTGTTCTCAAGCTGGGATCAGACATGCTCTTGCTGTGACCCTGAACGCAGTGACAATGGTGTGCCCTGCTGCTTTACAGCTGAGCAGGGAACCAGATACAGACTGCAATGAAAAGTTGTGTCCAGATTGTCAATGTTATATTTTTTCCAGAGAGAGGCACTCTGTTTTACCTGAGGGGAAAAAGTCAGAACACCCCCCCCAAATAATCAATAGCCCAAGGGTTAGCGCATCCATGCAACATTTGGAAGATTCAAATGTATCTGCTACATAGATTAATGAATTTATTGATGGGTCTCTTCTGCTGGAACCGTTTTGTTATGTGGAAATATGTAAACATTATTTGGCTAGAGAGAAGGAGGCTTTGGGTGTGGGAGATGGAGGTTGAAGATCCTGCTGTGATGAATATT
>WAAD01033033.1:445994-464828 GCA_013389945.1 Fregata magnificens | reverse complement strand
GAATCTTACAAGTCACGTGGGCTTTAAGCTGACCTTTGCTACTCAGGAACATAATCTTGAGATGATCATATCCATGAAAACATCAATTCAGGGCTCAGCAGAGGTTAAAAAAAGCCAATCAAGCACCGGGATTTATTTTGAAAAGAAGAGAGGACATTTTTTATGACAATGTATAGCCTTATGCCAATGCATAGTCTGAAGTCCATAGTCCATAGTCTCCCTGAACGCTGAACACTATTTCTAATCCTGCCCCATGACAAAAAGGATAACAGAAATGGAAGAAAAGTGCAGAAAAGCACAATGAAGATATCAAAGCTACAGAGAACTTCTATTTTAGAAACAATTAAGTTGTCATGGACTGAACAGGACAGGATAGAGGTTTATAAAGTCACAGCTTGCTGGAGAATATTAATAGAGAGTGATTGCTCACTAGTTCTTCCAAAACAAAAAAGGTAGAAAGGTATTAAGAAACTATTATATAGCAGTAAACAAACACAAGGCTGTGTTCATAAAACACATAGTTCAAGCTGTGGATATTTCTGCCACAGGATGTTGCGAATATCAGAAGTTTCTCAGAACAAAAGCAATGAGACAAATTCATGGAAGGTCCACCTAGAACAGTTTAGGGATAAAGGCCGGCGGGGGGAAGGGGTGGACGGGAAGAGACCACTTCTGGTACCTAGAAGTCCTTTAACTGGAAGCTGCTGGAGGCCGAGAAAAAAAATACACTTTCTACAAAGTTATTAAAAAGAATTCAGTTCTATTTTAATTAAAGGGAAACTAGACTATTTTTTAAATTCCAGACTAACTACAAAAAAAGAAGATATTCAATAACCAATATATTAAAAATAATATACCTACTTGCCAGTGATGGTCCTCCAAAGCTGCGCACCTGCAATTGTGGGAATGTAAGATGAAACACAATGCACTAAACCAGAAACAATATTATTCTTTTTTTCTTTATTCATAAGGAATGTTCAAATTTGGCACAAAATGACCAAGGAAGTCTCTGTAACACTCAAAACAGGAAGGGTATATTAACTCAGAGTAACACTTCTTGAATTGTTTTCTGTAAACTTAACGTACCAGTTAAAAATGTAAATGGAAAAAAACAGTATCTTACATTGCTACGTTTTCACATGGAAGGAGAAGATAACCATCATAACTTATGCTTTACATCTACAAACTGAAAATCACTTTTGTTACATTCCTCATGAATCTGTAATAGTCTTGCCATCTAGTGGTTGGCTGGAAGTGTGAAGTAGCTACACAGAAGTGTTATACTGGGAAGACTTTTTTTCTGCTTTTTGGAGTGGCACTTCATTGATTTCAAGTCACTATCACAAGATTTCTACAGTATTACTTCAAGAACCTGATTGTTCTTGAACTCTGTGTACAATGCCATCAAAGGCAATAGTAAAATAAAAAAAGTTTACTATAGTAAAATAACTATTCTGTAAGCTGGGAAACACAGGTCTTCCTAGCCTCATCTCTATAATGAATGGTTAAAAATTCTCATAGAAACAGGAGTGAAACACAAATGAGGATGGGATGGTATTCTTACTCTATTAGCTTGGTCAATATTGGTACATCCTGGGTTTGGTCAACACAAAAATATTAGTAATTACAGCTAAGAGAGAATTTACGTAAATCACCCCCTTTCAACTAGTGAGGTATTCAACATTAGTGGCGATTTATACAACACAGAGCCTAAAAATCAAATTACGCTAAGCTTTTTAGGTTGGCCTCTGAGCTTGCAATGCTCAGGCAGGAAACAGAATGGTAATAAGACTCTGGAGAAGGCAATGACAATGAACCATGCTTCAAAAAAGGTTGCGAAAAACTGCCGTAACTTAGCAGGGAACAATAGGCTTTGGTAGTCAGAAATGACATGGTAGTACATCAAAGAGGAATACCATGCTTCTGACACTTATTTCCTGCTTTTGTACTATCTTGAGGTGATTTTTCACACACTTTGCATGGGGATTCAACATCAAACAAAAGGCAAAGTAAGACACTTTAAAAAAAATCTCCCTGACAATGAAAATTACAGACTGACAACCATTGTTTTGCCAAAGAATTTTCAAGATGGTAATGAAGGACAGAACAGGAATTAAAAAAAACAAAACAAAACAAAACCCAAACAAACAAACAAAACAAACAAAACTAACCCCAACCAAACAAAAACCAAACAAACACCAGCCCAGCCAACTCAGAATCCCTTTCAAACTTGGTTGTATTCACATAAGACTTTATACACACTGGAAACTAAACACTACATAAAGGAGAAAAAACTACTGCTCACTTTTTATTTCAGCTGTGCTAAGACAGGTCATTTCTCAATCTATTTACAAAGTTGACCAATTAATTGATATTTGGTTTCCCAAACTTTCCAACAATGATGTGATTAGAGTAATATCAGAAGTAGGACTGTTTAGGAAAACTTTGTATTTTAGAAAATAATGCATTTTCAGACCTAGCAGTTAAGAAACAAGAATGATTGTTCACGGATACAATTATACTCATCCTAAAACAAATCTCCTAATGCCCTTTCTATAAAATATAGCAAAACTTCATTGAAAATGGTAATAGATCATCATAGAGATATTATTTCTCTCTGAAATTAGCTAATACTTTTACGATAATCATAATATCAAGGTGGATGTAGTAATGAACTAACGTTCTCTGAATTGCACGTGTTTAAGTAAGGAACTATCAGAATACTGCCTTACCTTTTATCCTCGAGAATACCAAATCCTTTATTATCTGAAGAACTAGCACTCCAAGTATTATGAGAGAAGTCAGATGATACACTCTCCAAGGGGTCAGTGCAACAAACCTAGAATGTCAAACAGAAATAAACACTGAATACTTTTAAACTTATTGGGAGTATACATAAACTGACAGCTGCTATTAGTACTGAAAATAAAGAGAAAAAAATAGATTGATATTATGTTACTTGAAGTCAGTTTCTCCCAACAACCTTTTCACAGGAAGGAAACACTGAGAGCTCCAAGCATGACAGTCTCTAAAAGATGCAATTGTTAAACATACATTGAGTTCGTAGTAGATTTCTGTCCACAATTTTATCTAAGCACAGAGGAAGTATAGAAAACAAAATACTTCAATTATTGCACAGGACACACTGCTTTTAAAATTAATTATGGTTTTATTAACATGAACTGTCTTGGCACAACAACTTTCTTTCTTCTTCACATACCAAAAAGGTTAGACATTTTATTGTGTTCCCTGTAGGATTTATGTTCACACAAGATTTTTATACAAACGATTCTTTCAAATGCAAAGATGAGGTAAAACTGTATCATTCATGGTGTAATATTCAAACTGTCTTTATAATGAGCTTTTTTGAATTTTTTCATTACATAAAAATTTTAGAACATGTCTAGTCACGTCAAGCAGACCTAGACTCAGAACGTATGATTTATAATCTCATGCACTGCTGACTTTGCTATCCAGATGTGTTTGGATATTAGCTCTTCTACTTGTTGTACTGACAAATATCTTAACTCACAAAAAAGTATCCGAAGCGTAAAAGAACTAACATTCAATTAAATAAAAAAAAGCTGAAGTATTTTAATAGCTTGTTTCAAGTACATTAAGTCAGAGATCTGAATACAGATAATGAGCACATTAGTATCTTTTTCAAGGTAAAAGCAAAAACAATTAACTTAAAAAAAAAAAAAAAAAGTTGAGGCTAGCCAAAACCAGTAAGAAGCCACTGTCCAAGGCAGTGGATCAAATGAGAATACCAACAGAAACAAAATAATACAAAGCTGGAAGATTTCCAAGAAACCTTTGGATTTGCAAACAGGGCAGTTGGCCACCCAACTAGTTGCCGCTGCAGAGTTTTTCTGCAAGAAAGAGGCGGAAGGGAAGTGAAAAGGAGTAGCAAGCACGGCCACTGGAGGAAGACAAGAGACACCCTTTTGAGCACATTTGGATTTTTAAAAAGCAAATTGACTTCTAGGTGTTTCTAACAAGTTCAGGACACACTGCAGTTTTCCAAAACTGCTCCAGTATTCCTTGCAATTCTCAAAAAACAGGATTGCATCAAAGAAAATGTCCATGCCACTAACTTTCACATTTACACAAACTCATAATGCCCAATCACCCTAAGCAAACCAGGATATGATTTCCAATACGAACAGATAAGCTCACTCTGAAAGTTTTTTCTGAATATGAAGGGTTTCTACATCTGTGCAGAGTTTGAATTATAAGACTATTAAAAAAAAAAAGTATGAAATCAGTACCTCTGTATAATCTCAGCCAGCTCAAGAAAAGCAATAGAGATGCTTAGAGAAAAATGATTACAAGGTACGCTCTTTCAAAGCTGCCCAAGCATAGCTCATTAAATCAAAACTCCTAACAGCTTTGCATCATGTTATCCCACTATTTTTCTTGGTGATAATCTTCACCATTAAATGTCCTTGATTCTGTTTAAGGATCAAGTTTAACTGCACTGAAGACTTTGCTTAACCTACTTATTTAACTTACGGATAATGGAGGAAAGGAGGAGATGCGACACTGCAGAGAAAAATCTAATGACAACTTTTTCATACAACTTCTAGGCATTGGAAGTTTGTAACAAATGCAGACCTTTAAGTTATGTGGGCTTAATAACATGCCTATTCTATAGGTTCTTCATGGTGCTTGTGCATTCATATTGTGTAGAATCAAACAGTATGCCCCGACTCAGCAATTGCCATTGGCCTGTCTTCAACGATTTAAAGAAATACATCAATACTGAAATTTATGTACGTGTGTGTGAATGCATCTGCATACATACACACACATTTTACTAGTTGTTAAAGGTAAGATCAGATGTTTACTAAGAAGGTTTAGCCTGTCTTTCAAAAATATACAGAACATGACTGACCTACTTTATCCTCACAACTAAACCATACTCCTAGTTTCACTGCAATCACAGCTGTCACCTGCTGTTAAAAACAATTGCACTAATGCGGACGAAGATTAGCAAACAAGGATTAACAAGGTAGCATCCTCTCTGAAAGATGCTTCCAAGTCATGTCATTCTACCTTTGTGATACTGCATTCTGCTCCATAGCTTCTGGGGAAAAAAAAGCTGTAATCTAGTTGGAGCAGCTCATGTAGTAGCCAAACAAGGGCTCTTCACTTATTTGGAGAGCTTTGAATTGTTCTGAACTGGACTTCCCATGCCTTAACATTATCAGCTGTCACACTCCTTCCTTCCCTGCTTCAGTACTGTTTATTTACCCTATGCTGTTTGCAAGAAAGACCATCTCTTATGAATTCATTCACAGCCAGTGTGTGTCAGCCCTCAGGGGCTCCAGCAATATGGATTAGCAAAACTGTTTGCAAGCCATGTCAGACAGACCTATGTCCTTGAAGCCCCTTACTGGTTAAAAGCTGGTAAGGTCCCCTTGTAGCTTTTTTTTTTTTTTGCTTATGGCTACTGTAAACTTATAAAAAAATGCTGGGATGTGAAAACCGCTTACTATGCTAACAGTGGCAGGATTCAAAATTCTTATAGGAATTATCAACATGATGCATAGCAACAGGACTAACAAAAAGTTTCAGTGGTACTTTTGCTTATTATTAGGAGTTAGGGCTTTTTTCCCCCTTCTTTTTTAAGGAAAAGAACAGAGTTTACTGAAGTATTTCTAACACACACGCATATCTGTCAAAACTGAAAGGCTCCAGAATGACATCGTCATATACTACACAAAAATATTTCTGTGTAGTAGCAGAATCAATAGCTATACTTATTCAACAAACTTTTATGCTCTCTTTTTAAGCAATAAACAGAACAGACTGAATTTCAAATTGTTTAAGTTCTTCTACAAATGGTGTGGAAGTAACAACCATTACTAGAGACATAAACAAGATTTGCACCCCCACGAAATTCTGCAGTATTTTCAGAGATATGGGTTTTTTTTCAGAAAGCAAAGGTTAAAACAATGTATAGAATGATGCATTTTACATAATGACTTCAGCAGCTAACAGGGCAGCTTGCACGACAAGAGGGAAAGAATCTCTGCTGTAGACAGTGTGGGACTGCACAAAAATGGTCATGAGGTGCCACAGGGCTCAGCCCCCAGCACTGGCTGAAACAGGTATCCCTGGCATATGGGAGGCCTTCACTCAGACACAGCTCCAGAGGTAGGATACAGCCATCTGGTTTCCGGGCATGCAAGAAATGCCTCAAGCCTCTCGCCTGGGCTGATGGTAACAGTGGCCTCACCTGTGAAAGATGTGCTCTGGCTGACGTATAGAGCAGTCAAGTGGAAGAGCTACTGGAGGCAGTAAGCAGGTGGCAGACCACTACGGAGTATGAGCTTCAAAATTTGATTGGGTAAGCAGCTGAGCAACTTGATCTGACTGCAACTACTCTGAGGAAGAGTTCAGACTAGCTGACCTCCTGTTGTCCTTCCAACCTACATTCTTCTATGTAGGAAGAATGTAGGCTTGATGGAGTCAAGCCTGCCACTGAACTCCACTATGGGAGACTGAGAAACCATGATTATAAAAAGAAATAGGAGAGATATCAACTACTGACTGTTAGGGTAATTAAGCAGTGGTTACCCACAGAGGTTGTGGAATTTCCATCCTTGAAGGCTGTCAAGACAAAACCCTGAACAACCTGTTCTGAATTAAGTACTGATCTTTTTGAGCTGGAGGTTGCACTAGAGACCTCCCAAGGCCCCTGCCGACCTGAACTATATTTTCATTCTGTGACTATTTTAGTCTATTAAAAGTGGCTGGCAAATCCTTTTCTGTAAGATGCTGATCTTAGAATTTTAAGGCATAACAGTTTCCATTTCTTGGCCTGTCTGTACTGCAGCTGTACTGAAATGACTCTAAACAGCACAATTAACAGTCAAAACTTGACTACTTCCACAATTAAAAGTCAAAATTCTTCAACTGTATAATGCTAAACTCTTCCTATTGCAATTTTAAAATAATACATATATACAATACTACATACAAGTGTGAGATTTACTGAAAAAAGAGTACACCATTCTGAAACTCCACTGAGCTACCCTACCTGCTCTTCAGCATTTCAGTCACCTTCATTTCTTCCTACCTATATAGAGTACAAAATCATTTTCTTAAATCCCATAATGCAACTTCTCTTAGCAAGTCATGCTTCTTTATTTTTAGTGTCACACAAATAAGTACGCATTGCCATTCAACTCTATTGCCTATTCAGAAGTTGCTAAATTCAAATGTAACCTTTTCAGTATTTTGGCAACTCCCATATTTTGCTAAAATGTTATGTTTAAGTTCAAGAATCATGCTCTGACTAAACATAAAAAACGAATATCTTTTTGACAAGCTTCCCATAGCCATGAAGGTCAGATGGAAAGAAAAGATGGGACAACAAATGCAGCTGAAATCCCAATGGCAAAAGACATACATACATAGTAGAAGAGCAACACATTAAAACAAATGATTAGGCCTAATCTGGTTAGAGAGCTCCTTTACTTACTCCTGGAGGTGATATTATCTAATATCGCATCACCTAAAGACAAAAAAGCACCCTACGGTACCTTGTCCTCCTTGTCTTTACTCCAACTCTTTTTAGTATGGGATGGTCATATGTCAATACTGGCAAGATATGTTAACTAACACAACAAATCATCCATTGGATCTGTTATATCAAGAAGTAGCCACCTCTCAGTGCAGAGCTCCTGGGACAATTAACTGCACAAACCTGATCAGAGAGTCATTCAAATGGCACAAGCCAGCTAAGAAATTTCAGAGGCAAACACTGTCACACAATACTGCAGTCTGTAAACATAATGAACTCTTACAAGGCATGGCAAAAGCTGTTTTTAATTGTACTTGTGAGATACAGGGAAGGCATGGACCTACTAAATTGCTTTAGAAGTTAAATATATCAATTTGACGATACAAGCATCATTTCAGCTGTGAAGGTATATTTTTTTACAACACATTCTAGAATTATGAATGACTTGCACTTTGCAAACACAAACTGTAAGAAAATATTTCATCAAGAATTAAACAATTTAGATTATCAACAGCCAGAGACAGTTATTTCTGGAAAGCTTTAGTAGGTACACTTTTAATAACCATCTATCCTTAGATGAATTCCAGAAATAACCACACAAATACATAAAAGCTGTGAATAACACAGACATGAACACGGACTTTGCTTCACCATCAGCTATTACGACACATTTATTGGCTGCATGAGTGATTTGCGGACTTTAGTTCAGTGCTCAACAAACATGTATCTACATCTTAAAACCAGAGCCCAAACTCTTCAGAGTATTTTTGTGGTATTTTAAATAGCACAGGTTGGTATATACTTGTTTCCTCATTAAACGCCAAGGTAGAAATCCACTAAACACCTTCCAGCCATAGTTTTCCATAGAACCAGTCTTGTTCCGTAAGACACAGCTCCGTAAGACACCACTGAACAAAAGTGAGACCTGTCCACAGCTCCAAATGAGGTACCTGTATGCAAGCGTGGGCTATGACATCACCCAGCTGGAGAATGGCTCTCACCTGTACAGATCAAATATTTCTAGGGCATTTTGAGAATGCTCAATTGCCGACAAGGGATATTCTGCTTTTTTTATCTGCTAATTTTAAAGATATGTCTACTCCTGCCCTTACAGGGAACTGCCCAACACTGTTTCAGACAGACGTCTACAGTGATGGCATGTAGATACGGAACAAATGTGGTCGTAACTGTTTCCTGGTGGTAACTGTTTCCTGCTTGGAGCTGAACGTAGACTATTCTTCCCTGCTTTCTGTTGGAGTGATCAGCACCAGTCTGGTTGCAACAAATTCTGATGCCTACCTCAAGCAAGGGGTCTGGGGAAGGGGAGGAGGGTTAGTTTTCTTCTAAATACAGCATGAAATGCACTTCCTGAAGAACATTGCTAAAATACACTGCACAGGCAGTATCAGAAGGCTTGTGCTCTTACTGATCACTGGCTCAATCATTTTGTTTGCCCTCTTGTGAACCAAGAATTACCTTATTTAAAGGTAATTTAACACTTTGACTCTCCTAATTGAAAAAACATCCCAAAGCATGTTTGCAAAACCTGCTTTTTACATCTATTTAACATGCGAATTTACAACTTCTATGTGAATTGCTCTTAGATGTAAATGATTTTCATATTAAGCTTCTGTAAATATCAAAATGCAGTACCTATAAATATTAAAATCCAAATGCTCAAGAATTCAACACATTTGAAATCCAAAACTCAATAATCTAGTATTTTTCCTATTGTTCCTTTAGTAAATTTTGGTGTGAGCCAAAGGATTTAGATACTTGTTCAAGAATTACAGTGCAAAAATCCTTTCCTCATCCCTGCACAAAAAGTGTAAGCACTCGCTTAAGGCAGAGCAAGTTATGCATGCTTTTTTTGGTAGAATCTATTTACAGAATAGAATTTGGTAGAATCTTATTATATTTATTTGGTATTTAACTGTCAATCTGCATGTCTGAAAGATACACAAAAACTGTGGTGCGGCAGATTCCCTGTTGCAAAGAGGGAAACATACTACATGTAACAAAATACATTTGCGTACGTGCTGTCAAAAATTTTAGAATGAACAAAGACTTTACAAATTCTGTCTAACAAACCTTCTCACCCCCACAAAAAGCATAATTTGTTGAATAAAATAATTTAAAAACCATTTACTCTACATCTTATGTTAATCCAGATTTAAAATAGGCACACCACCACTTTGGGTGCCTGGCAGCTTGACCTCAAACAGCTGTCTATCTGTTTAGCTGAAAACATGTGAAATACTGTAATAGAATGCTTCTTAAGATATGTACATTAAAAAATGTTTAAAATTACTTTTAATTTAGTGGAGAAAAGTGGAAGCTTCTGTACAGACGTAAATTAGGAACAACCACTTAAAAGTTTTTTCTAAGTAAGAATGCCATCCAAGAACTTAGATATCTAAGATTTTTAATAACATATTTCAACCAGAATAGAATGAAGAACTGGAAAGCAGCTGATTAATGACTTATGTGCCAGCAATGAGTTTTCCATTGGATAGTGCCTAGAAGACTAAAAATTCTATCATTAGGTACATAAAAGTAAAAAACCAGAAAAGGCATGATTATTATTCTAAACCTTGCAGCATTTTCTTTAATTCTTTCTTTGTTAAGACAAAGACAATTCAGTCATTAACCTCTTATTCAAGAGGCTTATTTGTCAGCTTTTATTCAAAAGATTAGGATCATATTTGTTCAGCCAGAAAGCACAGATCAAATCAGACCTGGAGAGCTGTTTTTTAGAAAACCTTCTAGAACTTATTAGGAATAAAGATTTTGGAATAATAAATAAATCTCTTGTCCTAAGCAACAGACCCCCACAAACTTAAACTACTATTACTTTTACAGTCACCTGTAGAAGTGGTAGTTCTCTCTGAGGTCTGTGCACAGGTTGCAGGGCAAAAGGCAAAGACTGCTGGACAATTCTAACTAAAGTTAGTAACACATAGAAATTCAAACTGCATATTCTCTCTACCCAGCTACAAGAAATGACATTTTAAACTTATAAATAAGTCTAAATAAAAAGGAAAATAGTACAATTCTCTAAGCAAAAATATTAGAAAAATCTTTAAAATGCTTTGCATTTAATCACTGAAGAGAAATTTGCTTATAAGCTGGTAAATTTGGAAATATATTGGTGGTCTGGGAAATAGGATCAACTCAATAATAAAATGTTGCATTGCAAAATTATCTCACACTGCGAGGAAATGTCTTGGGGAATGCAGTAGTTAGAATCATGCTTCAACGTCTGTGGCTTGTGTATCAGATTTACTGTAATCTATTGCATTCACATAGGCATATAAAATAAAAAAATTGAGGAGGAAGTTTAAATGACCTAAACGACATACCTTCTGAGTCTAGCATTACATCAAATGCTACTGTTACATCAGTGACAACAGGGGATGGTATTTCCATGGAAGTTAAAATTATTTTGAATTAAACACATAACATCAAATAAACTGGCTTCCTTTATTTTTGCAGAAACATGCCCAGATGACCTTAATTAACCTGTACTCTGGCAAAGTACAGAACAAATCTTAATCCCATTTTCTCATACAGTAGCAACAGTTTGATGTTAAACAATCCACCTCTACCATGCTGCCCTAAATCTCCTTTTCTTTAATGCTCATTAGTCCTGTAACATCCACCATGGAGCATAGCATATCCCCCTAAAACTTCCATTGTTCTCAAAATTCTACTTACTATTTGAAAGGTCTCATTATTTTGAGTTAATACATGAAGAAACTATCGTTTCTCTCTTAAGATGACTGCTTTAGACACAGAATTTGTAAGTTTTAGCATGACAATAAACCCAAGCCATGCTGCAATTCGTCTATTCTCCTTTGTTCGGCATGTCCATCTTCCGCAAAGTCCTCATCCTGGATTTGGTCCTAAATTGTTTAGTAATGCTCACTTTCCCTCAGTTTCTCAGTTATCCCATTTGATTTCTTCCTGATTGATCCTGTTTTCATCTTACTGGTTGAAAAATGCTGTAAACTGTCCAGATTTTTATGTAACACTGTCTGGCTCTTAAACAATGTCAATTTTAATTCCTGTAAACCAATCTCTCAGCCAAAACTATGCAAACTGTCACTAAAAAGCTGTTAAGATAATGGGTTTAAAATTTTGCTAACTAAATTAAATTAACTTTCTGTTCTACTTTTCTACCTCCAAAGCCTTCAAAAGTTTTAATAATTCATTTTGGAAAAGTGAAGATAAGCTTAAAACTGCCTGAGTGAAAACAAGTAGAAACTAAAATTATATCACAACTTGTGTTGTCATCGGAATTTTAGCTTTACTTGAGAAAGCATATTTTGGAATATCACCTTCTAGGGAAAAAAAAAAAACCCAAACAAATCACAAACATTTTTTTAAGCTTGCAGAGCAAACAGCAAATTACTGTCCGGTAGCTGGGTATAATAAAATAATCACAATACCAATAAGTTACAAAAGCTTCGTAAAAGGCAGCAAATTAAGTAAATTAAGACTATGGGACTAGAAGAAACAAACTAGCACCCATGTAAGAAACCCATTCATGTGGACGCACAGTGAATTTCAAAACTGCTTATGCCAGAATTTTTTTCTTCTCTTTTCTGATAATGAACATATTATAATTACAAAAGAAATACATTAATACATAACCTATTCTACTACCTTTATTTAAGGGATAAGAGACAGAAACTCTTATTAGGGTTTGAGGCAGGATTACAATCTACATTAAACTATTCACTTGTGTGTTATCCTGATACTTTGGATTTGGGGAGAGTAATCCCAAAATGACTAAAAAGGTAGCTCTAAGATTACCTATATAATAAAGATAGCTGAAGAGTGAAATTTCCAAAATTCAAAATCACATTTAGCATCTGGTTGCTAGAAGAAGAAAAACATTTTGTCACGTGTTCTCCTGACTTGGGAGATACTATAAATTTAAGATAGTGACCTGAAAGCCAACATACTGCTAACTGGCCTCAAAATGTCAATACCCCTTCTTACTCCAACTCAATTAATTTTCATGCATTTTTCTTTGTGTTTTGATTTCACGAATTTCTTTTATTCCAATTCTCAATTTAGTTTGGTAATCTTCTTCCTGTCCACTGCCACTGATTAATTTCCCACAAATATTCTAAATGAAAGCAAGTATCTTGAACTAAATATTTTCTTCCTAAGGATTTAAATGTGGGCAGAATTAATTCTTTTTGCGTTAGTTTTGCTTGGAAAGCTCTCAGATTTGAGTGTGGTNGGGGGGGGGGGGGGGGGGAAAGGATTCTGAAACAGCTGAAATACTGTGTAAGCTGAATTGAAGCAATAGGGAATAAAATATGTATGTATTGCAATTTGTAATTTCAATAACTGGACTCATCAAAAAATCCAGAGTTGTTTAAGTAAAAATAAAAGCTGAATTTACATAGCCAATACAATCTATACAGAGTCTCTGAATTTCTTAGTAATGACACCTGGTGGCATGCTGGTAATGAAGAGCGGTTTGGATGGATAAAAGCCACATGATCCTTGTACAAGGACAGAGTCATCCTTAAAGAAGGGACCACAGAAACTGCTGGGGGAAAACAACCACCAGCCTCACAATGCCCAGGCAGTACTGCTACACTGACTGAAAAACACTAGCGATCACCACACCAGCCTTCTAGGAATAACATCACTAGCATGAGAAGACCACCTAATACAGACAAGACCAAGAAGAAAGTAACATTTTGTAAGCAGTGGACTTCCTAAGGTTCAGGATGCCAAGTTCACTAAGATGTCCTCTTTGACTGCGCAGTTCCCTGAGGACTCCATTTCCAGTGGTACCCATGGTCAATGCTGACAGTAGGCAGAAATTTACAGTCCCCTTTCTCAAACACTCCAAATGGAACATGACACAGCCATACCAAACATATAGAGTTATAAACAGCTATACAAATGTGCCTGCTGTATGTCTAATAGGTCAGTTTCTTTCTCATAACAAAGAATTGTATTGGGTTTGTGTGGCAAGGTTTTGGTAGTGGGAAGGCTACAGGGGGGAAAAGTAATTGCGCAACACCAGCAGCACTCAGAGAGGAGGAGTGGGAATATGTGAGAGAAACAACCCTGCAGACACCAAGGTCAGTGAAGAAGGAGGGGGAGGAGGTGCTCCAGGCGCCGGAGCAGAGATTCCCCTGCAGCCTGTGGTGAAGACCATGGTGAGGCAGGCTGTCCCCCTGCAGCCCGTGGAGGTCAGTGGTGGAGCAGATATCCACCTGCAGCCCGTGGAGGACCCCATGCCAGAGCAGGTGGATGCCCGAAGGAGGCTGTGACCCCGTGGGAAGCTCGTGCTGGAGCAGTCTGTTGCTGAAGGTCTGCACCCCGTGGAAGGGACCCACGCTGGAGCAGTTCATGAAGAAATGCAGTCCGTGGGAAGGACCCACATTGGAGAAGTTCATGGAGGACTGTCTCCCGTGGGAGGGACCCCACACTGGAGCAGGGCAAGAGTGTGAGGAGTCCTCCCCCTGAGGAGGAAGGAGCGGCAGAGACAATGTGTGATGAACTGACCGCAACCCCCATTCCCCGGCCCCCTGTGCTGCTGGAGGGGAGGAGGTAGAGAAAATGCAGAGTGAAGTCGAGCCCAGGAAGAAGGGAGGGGTAGGGGGGAGGTGTTTTAAAACTTGGTTTTATTTCTCATTACCCTACTCTGACTTGATTGGTAATAAATTAAACTAATTTCCCCAACTCGAGACTGTTTTGCCCGTGATGGTAATTGGTGAATGGTATCTCTCCCTGCCCTTATCTCGACCCATGAGCCATTCGTTACATTTTCTGTCCCCTGTTCTGCTGAGGAGGGGGAGTGACAGAGCGGCTTGGTGGGCACCTGGCATTCAGCCAGGGTCAACCCACCACAAGAATAAAAATCCAGATGCAGGCATACACTGCATATGCACGCTGCTCTAAATGTGCAGGAACCTTGCTTTATAGGCAAGGTATCCATTAAGATGTAGTAGTGACACCATTTACAGTTCGTGTGCAAACACCTCAAACAAATGCTTAGCCCAGTATTATTTTCTTACATCAAAAGAATAAAATAATGAACGAAAAGTACTTTGAGATCTCTCCATGGTAAGCATTATCATTGCCAAGCAGAGATTTCAAGAAAGAAACACTTTAATAACAAAACTTAAAGTGAATTGGATACTTAAAACAAAACAAACACTTCAATAACAAATCTTAAAGCAAACTGGATACTTTAAACAAAACACAACAAACCTCTAAACTCTGAATGTGTTTTTGTTACTAACATTTAAACAGTAATCAGATTTTATGTCTGGAATAACCTTCCTACCACAGTCTTTACCTGATGCAAGGCACATGGCCAGTTCAGATATAAGAAATATTGTTTCCTTTCTTGATTAATTAATTCTCCCATTAAAAAAAAAAAAATCATTAGGTCTGAGACCAAACAAAACAAAACAAAAAAATCTGAGTATGGATGATGGCAAAAGACAGTATTTTTAATGGTAAATTTAGCCAGCATACCTGTCTAAATCAAGGAATGATACTTGTCTTTTACACAGCTGGTCAGTTAGTTTGTTCATCCAGTATGATAACATCATATAACATTGTTAATAACAGACCTGCAGTAACATACAAATTTGTATATCAGAAAGCATATAAAAATCCTCAAAGAAAAAACTGGATTTGGGATAGCAATGAGAACAGCAAACAGGGTAACACAATAAATTAGTTCCACAAGGAGACAGAAACAGAGAAAAGATCTATTCCATCTTAGTCTTTCTACTGCCTCTCTTCCCAAGAAACCCTATGGAAATCAGTCATTTGGGCAATTGGTGAATAGTTGCAACTGGTGCATCTAAGGATGAACTTGCAGACATTAATGTATTATGTTTGAAACATATATCTGCAAATATAAAACATAAATCTGAAACAAGTATCTGCAAACTACAAAAGACATACACCAGCACAGAATTATTAAAAATAAACTTGTCCCCCTGACCCCATAGAAATATTTAAAATGACAGATTGGGAGAACAAAAATGAAAAGCTGCCTCTACCCACCCTACCCCATAGACACACACACACACAAAGTAATAATTAGGCTAGAATACTATCTTAAAATCTAGGATTGACTGTTAATATTTGCCTAAGATTACACCTAAGATTGAAAGTCATCAGCCAGCAGCCTAACACTTAGAATACCTGGACTAAACGTCTGGCACCAGCACAGTTCCTCTGCTCTTGGGCAAATCACTCACTTTTTCAGTACTATGCATGTAAAATAGGAAAAAAAAAAAAATCGTATTTTCCTCATGTGGTATTTTGACTTCAGTTTGTAAACTATCTACAGGGGAAAAGTACAATCCGTATCACATTTCCGATGATTAGGTGCTAAATGACACATATTTAACCCTTGTTCATTTTAAAGATTTTCAATTGGGGTCATTTGGGGCGGAGGGCTTAAAGCTATTAATGGTGAATAAATAATGGAAATTATAAGTGACAAATGCTTTTTCAAGAACCAGATTCCTTTTTACTTTAACTGCCAGCCTTGTTTCATTCATTTTTGAGAAAATTTTATGAAATGTTAATTCACTAAATATGCCAGTATATATTGGGTCAGCTTTTGCAAGGTCTGAAGAACTTCAGCGCAGCCTTTATGTTAGAAATCCAAGGAAACTGAAAAGTGGTACAGTACTGCCTAGTCTAAGAAGGTCCTGAAGTCACAATCAAGAACTAGTTGCTTTAAGCCTTGTTAAAGAGTCCATGATGATTTGTTAGGAATATTCAAAAAATGAAGGAAAACAGAATGAAATTAAATTAGTAAATTTCTTGTACCTAATTTCAGTAGTAAACATCAAAAATGCATTTATATACAGTACGACGGTTAAAAGATTTTTAGTGGGAAAGAGATTAAAGTCAAATATATTAAAAAAAAGATTTTGTGACAGGACATGAGAGAAACAGCTGACCCTCAGGAGCTCCTACTGCAACAGTTTACACACAAAGTGTTTTGAATGGCATACATACAAGAACTAAACTAACTGTGAGGGAAAATACAGTCCCACCAAAATTAAAGGGATGGGAGGAAGGAACTATCACTAGTCTTCCAACATTTGGAAAATGGTAAAATTAAACTTCACCTCCCCTTCCTCCCTCTTCCACCAACACTACTGCTGATATAGTGAGAGAAGTCTCCCACCCAGCAATACAAACTTCTCAGCTTTGAGAAATACTGAGAGATTAGAGGCCCTACACACTGGGAGTGCAAGTACCTCTGCATGGGAATAGGGATACTTGCAGGCAGACGACAAAGAAAGATGAGGCACAGGAAGCGGTAACTAGGAAATGTTTCTTCAACCTAGGCTCCAGCCAGCACAAAGCCCTGTTAGGAGAGACTCGCAGGCAGCAGGGGCGAACTCTCGTTCCCAGTCCTGAATCAGTAGTGACTGGTTGGGTCATCACAAACCAGGCTGACCAGTTGGATCTCAAATGAGAAAAGGAGAAGCAGCAAACACACCGTGCTGCAAACACTCACGATGCCAACACCAAAGCAGGGAAATGTGAAACTAGATTTAAACGATTGTTTCATTTTCAAAGTGTCAGATTTCACAGGTTTGCTAACAAAATCTTTCCTGATGTTCTCAAATGACAGAAGTTCACTGGCTGTTATACCTGCTCCTACATATTTCCTAGTTTGTCTCCACCTCTCAAATCTCGCTGGCACTAGGATAGCGAGCTTCCTGCTGAGGTACAACAATACCACCAAAATAAAAGCAATGCTTGCCCCGACTTTTGCCGTTCTGACTCATCTTGACAGTAAGAAAGTAGAGTGAACTATAAATTTTGGTAAAATAACTTCAAATACTGGTCACATAACAAGCTGCCAGTAAGACTACCAAAGGAGATTTTCTATAGGCATTACATAATGCATGCACTATGTACCTTGCTTATGATCAAAGTTGGACAAAAGAATAGCAAACAGGTTGCCCAGCAGCTACTGTTCCTTGAGACAAAGAGATGTATTGTCAGACACTGTCTTTTAAAATTTTATCATAGCCATGTCGCAAAGAAACATAAAGCATTATGACCCTTCCAAATTGCTGAAAGAACAGATGATCTCTGAAGTATGCAGAAAATGAGAGCAAAACCATGTAACTTTCTCAAAGAAAGGATTTACCAAGGATACCTAAGAGCAAGATGGATAATAAAAGTCAACCTATGTTAGACATCACACACACTGCTCCTGGGATTAAGGATAAAATGATTTTGAAAGTATCTGCACCGAGATATCTTCTTGGGCAACGCAAAGCTTCAGAAAGTTCTCTTTCCATGACCTGGATCTCATGGGTAAACATCACACTGTTAGGGTTATAGAGAACTAAGTGGAGTTTGCAATTAATCCACCTCTTTGCTCGTTTGCCTCTCATTCACTTAAGAGGAAAGGAGGCAGTTCTAGCCACAGGAGGGGAAACACAGTTCAGTCTCAACAGTGTTATTAGACAGAGCCCTAACACATAAATCGCTCTACATGAGCAAGCAGGCATGCAGCAGCATTTCAGGAGATCAGAAAATGAAAAACGTAGGCATCGCCAAAATCTAAGATTAGGGGAGAGTCCTGAAGAAGTTTCACATAGAAAGACAAGTTTTTCCTGCAGAAATAAACAGAAGAGTTGTTACAAACAACAACGAACGCGTCCCTACATTAATTTCTGGGGTTTATTCAACAAAACTGTATCTGACTAGAAAAAGCTTAGTCAAGAAAGAGAACTGGTGCACTGCAGTAACATTCCCGCTGTCCCCACTCCACAAAGCCTCCACTAACTAGGCCACCAATTTGGAAAAGCATGCACACCCAAAATGAACTCTGAAGTACTGGACCGCAGCAGCAGCGCAGCGCTAACCACGGGCTCGAGGCCTGGTTTCACGAGGTTTCAAAACTCTGCACGGAAACGCAGGCCCATCGCTCATCTCAACTGCAAGAAACGCAACTTCTCCGCGGGGCGTGCCGCAGCCGCTCAGGTCAGCTTTGATCCGAGGCTCCTCGCTAGGGAATGAGATGAGGGGGGAAGGGGAGGCAGAAAGCGCACAGGGAGGGTGAAAGAACGCGATGAAGCAGATGCACGCAACGTAAGGGCCATAGCCTGCCCCAGAGCGGCTGCCGGGGGCAGGGGAAGAGATGGCGCAGGTGAAGAGGAAAGCAAGACCTTCCCCGTGGAAGGGCTGGGGGATTGGGTCAGCTCCCCTCAACGGGCGGCCGGGGGACGGGGCGGGGAAGGGGGGCGCAAGGCAAACGCTCCTCC
>WAAD01033033.1:414042-445455 GCA_013389945.1 Fregata magnificens | reverse complement strand
ACTGCCCGGCCATTAGCGCCCGGCCGCGCGCCCCGAGCGGGCGTACTACTGCCCGCACCCCCGCCGCCGCCCCGCCTGTGCAGGCAGTCGGCGCTCCAAGCTGCCCGCGCCTTCTGGTGAGCGGAGGGCTCGTAGGTGTCCGCCCAGGCTGCAGAAGTGACCAGGTAAAAGCGTCGAGGATTTTGGTTCCCTGCCTGGGAAAGCTGGAGAGGCAGTTGCCTTCCTGATGCAGGAAATGGTGAGGTGACTCGATGGTTCTAGGTATGAACCTACCAGAAGACACTACTACTGAGACCCCTTCTTCATCTCCTCCTCCTGTATATCCCACAGCCAAGGAACAATCCCCCAAATCCTCCAAAAAACTGAAGTAAATTGTTGTTGTCACAGTGCTGGGAACTTCTGAGACCATGACGGAGCCTACAGGAGTTTGGTGGCTTCCGTCTGCATCTTACGTACCCAAGGCATTTACTTGAAAATCTATACCGTGTTGTCCTGTCATCTGCACTACTAAATATCTGGCAAGCCTCAGGCTCAGGGTGTAAGCTTGACACAATCTTTAAGGTGATTAGATGTGCATCATAGCTAATGTGATTATTGGGGGGCTGAATTCTGGAGAGCGTGCCTAGTGACAAACGTCACTGGAGCATCTGTTGCTGAACAGGAACAGCTAAAAATTGGAATCAAAGAACTTGTCTCTCAGTGTCAACTGCATAAAATTAAATAATTTTTATTGCAAGAGCGAAGTAACAAAAATAGAAGAAGAATTTTGGACTGGAAGTTAACAGCTGCTTCTAGCTTAATCGAGTATCCCCTGTTAGCTTGATCCCCGCCCCCGCCCAGGAAAAGGAGTCGTACTCACTTCAAGGTCAACATGCCTTTTTTTCTCTCAGGTAAAAGAACACAAAATAAGATCACAAAATTAATTAAGTTGCACCGTTAACTGTGGGTTGAAAATCTGCTATGTATTTTGACTGGATGACCTTGGGAAGGAGTTATGTTACTTCTCTGATTCCACATATTCTATGTAGTATATGAATTGTACCCGAGAGGAAAGATACAGAACATTATTCTACATAAGCAGTTAAAATTTTTCTAAAGGACATTTTAGTTTTATGCTAATTTGTTACACTACTATGCTCGCACCTCTAAGAACCTGGGGCCAGGCAGACCTGCCTGAATAATTAGCCCAGCTAAAAAGCGATTGATTGGGTGATGTCTATGAAGGTCTCGGAGCAAAAGGAAAGAGGCAGGCTCCCCTAGTAACCCAAACCACGTGGATGGAAAAGAAAGGCTCTGGGAAGTAGTTGCAGCAAGGCTGGAGAAAGACCTTGTTGTTTTGCTTCAGTTTTATGCTGATGGATAAAACTTTGCCCTAAGAAGACTTGGTCAAAGCAGGGTATCCTTCCCATGCTGGGAAACAGGCAGCTGTCTCATGTGTGTGCAGGCAGCTGCTTACAGTTACTGAGCACTGCACCTGGCGTCGCTTGAGCATCTGACGCCTCTCTAGGGGGTGTGCAGTGGTTGCCTACAGATGCTGATTCCCTGTTTTTGGGAGAGGGAGCAGAGGGAATCTTGTCAGTCCATGGGAGTAAAAATAGGGTCTTCTCACAAGGAAAACGAGGTAGGGAGAGGAGCACAAATAGGGGAGTTTCTCCTGTACCTACCCTTTTTTCAGGCCATTGTAGGATGGTGTGTTATCTATGCCAAGCTGCTGTTCTAGTGAACACTGTCCATAACTTGCCAAAACCATCCCCAGCTTAGCCAGCAGCAGCCTGCTTTCCCTTGCTAGCATTCAGTTATTTCAGTAGTGTGGGCTGTCCTACCCAGCATCTAAGTCTAGCTAACTCCAAGCAGTTACTAGATAAGCCTGGAAAGAAGTCAGGTGTTCCTTATGCACTTTTAAAGTGACCAAGGAATAGTTAACCCCAGAAAGCACACTGGGGTTAAAATGTTTAAATTTGGGTTTAACCAATATTAGGTCTTGATTTGTACTGAGCTTGTGAAAAGTGGATAATGGCAATATAATCCTATGGCCCTAAGGATTAAAACCACGGCAGGTTTTAGGCAATCTGCCCTTACCAATATTCCACTTTTTTTTTTTTTTTTTCAAACATTGGAGTATGATTGTATGCCCCCCTCCCCCTCCCAGTCTATACTCTATAGTGTACTCCCTTCAGTCACAGGAGTTCAAGAATTCTCCCTCTCCTCAGAAAAGGGGCAATGGAATCTGGGAGGGGAGGATGAGGTGGGGTTTCAGTGGGCAGGGTAGACTATAGATGTGAGAACTCTCTCTGATTTTGATTAAACTTGCACCCATTCTAGATTACTGGCCTCTGCTTTACTGACCTATACCGTGAATAGAAATTAGTGAAAAGTTCTTCCAGAAGAGGTTTTGTAATTTAGCTAATGGAAAAAATGCTTCACATACTGACGGACATCAGCTCTTCTTTTTCACTGTTGATAGTTATTGGGCTGGGTTTATATGAATGAGCTTACTGAAAGCACCCTGGTATAGACATCACTGTGGGGGAAGAGATGGATCATTCCTTCCCAGCCATTGCGATGAATAACATTTAGATGTCTTTTTCAGAAAAAATAGTAGTAAATGTGATGTCTGGCTTTGATCTTTCTGTATTTTGATGTTTTGCCTGCCAGGGTTTAAAAGGTTTGTGTGCAGTTTGTGAATTTGAGCTGGGAAAAACTGGAACTAGCACCCTGCGCACAGTTGCATGTGTGAGCTGTAATGCACAGAATTAGGTGAGGGACTGCAGTTCTGGTGTCAGGGACTACAGTGTAAGTGATGGATGAAAACTGAGGAGAAAGCTTTCTAAATGGTTGTATCAAAGGCGCTTACAAATATCAAAGCATTCTAATGCTTCTGAAATATGTTTGAAAATTCTGATGTCAGCATAGAGTAACATTGTTGAATTCAATTGAGGATTCCAGCTCAAAATGGTATGATTTTTCTTCTTTTTTTTTTTTTTTTTAAACTTGTTTTTTTTGCTTCATTTCATCACAGGATCACAGAATAAGTTAGTTTGGAAGGAACGTCTGGAAGACATTTGGTCTGACCTTTCTCCCCACATACACACTCACTCAAAGCACCTTGGTAGTTGGCTATGACAGGTTGCTCTGTGTCCTGCCCAGCTTAGTTGCCTCACTTCGCAGGGGAGGACCCTGGCCCTGTCTGCTCTCTAACCACACATTAGGTACTTAGCAAGTAGATCCCCATTAACCTTCCATCCTCCAGAGTGAGCCAACCCAGCTCTCTCAGCCTCTCCTTCTACATCACATGCTGTATGCCACTGACCTTCCAGGAGCCCTCTGGGCTCCTTCCAGTATGGCAGCGTGTGTCTTGTAGTGGGTTGCCCAAAACTGGACAAAGTATTCCATATGTGGTCTCACAAATGGTAGGAGGGGAAGAATCACTTCTCTTGTCCTACTAATGACCCATAATTAGTGCATGATTATTGACTCTGTATTCAGTCATCCCCACAGCACTTTCTAAGTTGTCTCTGCTTTGAGGCTGAAGAGTCGTGTCTTAGTCATTCTTCATATGCTAGCAGTTCTGTGACTTTGATCATCCTTGTTCCCCTTCCCTGAACCTTTTCCAGTTCTAAGATAACCTCCTTGTGCAGTTCTAGGCACATCATCACTGCATTCGAAGTGGGAGTAAGTCATGGATTTAACTAGTTTCATAACAATGCTCTGTGGTTTGCTTTATGCCTTTTGTAATAATTTCTGATGTCTGCTTTCCTTTTTTCTCTTTTCTTTCTTTTTTTTCCTAACTGGTGAAAAACATTGAACTGATATTTTTGTGGAACTATTAAAACTTCATGATTTTGTCCCTCAGTGATAATGATCAGTTCAGCGCTTGTTGTTGTACATTTAAATCTGGGATTGAGTTTCCACCCCTCTACCTCACCTGCCTCACTTTACTTAGAATTTATTCTGCCATTTTATGGGACAGCTATTCAGTTTCCTGAAGTCATGCAGTTCTTTAGTCTGCCCTTGTCCTCACTTTCCTGAGTAACCTGATGTCATCACTAAACTTGGAGCTTGCTGTTCATCATTTTTCCAGTTCACTACTGAATAGTTGAAGAGCACAGAGCTCCTGCAGAACTTCAGTGGTGGTTTCCTTCCTTTGTTAAGAATGGACCATTTGCTCTTATTATCTGTTCCTTATCTTCTAGCCAATTATTTCTCCACATCAGGACTTCCCTTCTTATGTGGCTACATAGCTTCCTTAAAAACCTTAAGTGGTGAATTTTGCCAAAAGCCTTTTGGAAATCCAGGTAAATCAAATTGCCCTCATTCAGAGGTCATTGAGCCTGTCAAAGAACTTTAGCAAATTTCTAGGGCAGAGCTTTATTTTACAGAACCTGTGCTGCTTCTCCCCAGTAGATCATGTTTCTCCAGGTGTCCACTAATTGTATTCTTTATTATAATATTTACTAATTAACATTTAAAGCCTTTAGTTGCCTAGATCCCTCAAACTCTTTAAAGACTGGTGTCATATGTGACACACATACCATGCACCTTTCTTTAATCCTATTTCTGCTTGAAGCTTCATGCATGCTTTTGTGGACTTTCTCACAGGTCTCTTTACCAAACTGTGGTATCTTTTATAGTTACTGTTTAAGTGTAGAATAACTTTCCAATTAATAATTGGCAAACAGTTTTCTCCTTTGATTCACACCCTCTTAGCCTTTCAGCATCCAAAAGGTCTCTATTGTGGAGCATTGTTGAAACTACATCCCAAACTGTTTATTTTTTTATTTAACTGTAATATATCATAAACTATGGAGCAGGAACGTGTTAAGTGTTGTCCTATGTTATGCAAAATGCAATTAGGATTGTGACATACCTTTTAAAGTATTTTACATACAAGTTTATATATCAGTTAAAATGGCAGGCACTAACAGTCCTATTCTACTCTTTTCCCTTGCCACATGCTTCAAAAACACAGCATTCAGTTTAATATTCCAGGTTTTGGGCTTCAGTAGAGCCATGTGGGTTGTTGCAACTAAATAACTAATTGTAGTTAAAGGAAATGCAGGGAAATTCAGAGGCGTAATTGCCAGTTGGTCTGAGGAAACACCAATCTAGAAACACTTTATTTTAGAGGTTGCCCTCTGCTGTTTCTCTCAGCCATCAGCCTTGCTGCTTGCTTTTTTTTTTTACCTTCTTGAGGTAAACATAGGATAGCAAAATGAACGCATTTTTAAGTTTTGTGTGTCAAATCCAGCGGAGTACGTCTCATCCCAAATTACATTTTACAAAAAGAACTTCAGTCACTAAGGTCTTATTTGGTACTGTATAAGGATTGTATATTGTCTTTTCTTATTGTTTCTTTATTTTTACTTCTCATGTGTTGATAAATTTGTGTTTTCCTTCTTTTACCGAAAAAGGAAGGACAATTTATGGGAGAACTTAATTAAAAAAAAAAAACCCTAACACCTTGTCATCAGCAGGATGATGCTGTTCAGAATGCTTGCACTGCCTCTGCTAGCTTTTTAAAGTTACACTAATCTGGAAAATAGAGCACTGGCATAGAGTGAAGAGACCTGCATTCTCCTTCAGTGTTCCCACTGTCCTGCTGCGTGAGGGGGTAAGAAAGATTGCTTGTATCTTCCCGGTACACTTAATACTCCCTGTATCGTCCTGACCTGCTCTTTATCTTCTCTGTTTGATTGAAGTCTTTACAGATGGGGGTGACCTCATGTGTGTCTTGTGTAGTGCCAAGCCTAAGCAGGGTGCAACCTCAAACAGAATTCCCAGGTACTTTCCCAATATAAATAATGAAAAAAACATGAGAACTTCTAATCTACAAATCAAAACTGTGGTTGATTTATAAAGCAAATCTTAAGAAAGGTCTGTGCTTGCAAAAGCTTGTAAGTGACCTTAAAATGAAATACTTAGTTGCCTGAGGTTATGAGACTCCGCAGCATATACATCATTATGCTGGATTGTGGTAGACAATATTAGTTGGTGGGACAAAATTAAAACTTGGTGCTTTTAACACTGGGTCTGCAAAGATTTATATTTAGAAGAAAAATAGATTAATGAGCACAGCATGTTAAACAAAATTAGTTTCCCAATTTGGAGTTTTCAAAATGCTCATATGTTACACTGAAATGTTTATCTGTTGGGCTGCTGGAATTCGTGGGACCAATAGGTAGCTAAAACTACCAGGTGGTACAGGATGAAAAAATGTAACAGAAGAAAGAGTGACAAAATTATATGAATGTTGATGCTGCCTCTTATCCAGAAATGTTAATATTTGGGGTTTTTTTTCCCCCTCTCTGCTAGGTTATGCTTCTTCTTAATGCCTGTGAACTCAACGCTTTAAGAGTAGAACCCAGCAATGAAGTAACGTATGGAAGAATCATGCTTATTGTTCTGTTTTAGTTTTTCTGAAATACAGATCATGATCAGGATGCTCTGATACCCCTGCACCAGAAATTCCTTTTTGTATGGTTAATGTGTGTGAGAACAGTAGTAGATATTCCATTCTCAAATGCAGCGTTGTTCTTTTCTGAATCCAGGTTTTATAGAATTGAGCTAATATAAGAATATAAATTTCTACGTTTTGAGTTGTTGGTGTGGCATTAGATGGATAATAAAGACAGATCAGCTTTAAATTAGAAAGGACGATATCTCTGATGTAACTGTTTAGGACTTGAGACAAAGGAATTTGCAGAAGAAAATGTATGTTGATGGGCTCAACAGCTATGGTCAAAGCTGGTTAAGAAACCACTTAAAACAAGTGGTTTTAGCCCAGAAATCATATTGTACAGCAATCTCTTAAAATATTTATACAACAATTTATAGGTGTTCAACAGCAAACTGTGTTGCTGTTCTTGTCTGTTTAATCAGGCCATGTGGAAGATCAATAAGAATAATTGATTTTCATGGATCTAATTTTGGACCTACTTATTATAATCTCTTAGATAGCATTATCTGTCTGAACATACATGACAGAGTCAATAATGACTTTATAGGTTTAGCTCCACTCTTTGGTCAACTCTGCCTGAGAGCAGGCTAAGCAGGCCAAGCAGGCCAGCAACCTTTTTGAATCTAGCAATTGTGTAGAATTTATGAAACAGGTAAGTTCATAGGGGAGTTGTCATTGGCAAGGAAGAATCAAAATCACTGGGAATAAGGAAACTTGTACATTAGTCTTTTGGCTTTATTTGTAGGGAGAGTGATCTAAGCAAAAACATTAGTATTGTGGTAAAAAGTATACAGTGCCTTAAATATTGTGGAGAGGAAAGTAATTTGATGCATTTGATTATTACATTGACTTCTGTGTCTTTATGAACTGACTTTTTAGACGCAGGCTATGCGGGTGATCTGTTCTCTCAGGAGCTGATGTCTGATGCTGTGCTTTGTTTTAAAACTGTAGTTCAAGAGATCAAGATTCTCAAAGTGGGAAGAAGTGTGGGACACACGAAATTTGGGGCAGTTGAGAAAGGAGAGAAGAGTATGTTTGCTGTGTAAGTAGCCAGAACTGCACGCCCAGCTGCTGCCAGGGAAAGTGCTCCAAACTGTGGTCCGTACAGCTAAGGCTGCATGAGGGCAGTGGGTGCATCAGTGTGCTCTGGCAAGGGATAGTAGCAAACAGGTAGTTTCACTTGAGGGTAAAAGGTAGAAATTCCTGGTGGCAATCTGTGGAGAGGACAGTTGGGTGTAATGTTGGGTTTAGTAAACCACTAAGCTCCTAGTGAGGAGAAGGCTAAGGTAATGCCTAGCTAGAGAAAACTGGATTGTGGCACTGTACCTAGAAGACTGACGGTGGTAGCATGGATGGGGAAGTTTTCTCTCAGAAAGGGCATATAAGAAAAAAGTTAAGGAAATGTCCTTCAGAATGCAAAACAGATATAGTCCCCTTTATGTGGAATTTCTCAAAGTGCACACAAGAGCCTTCCTTATAATTGAGAAAAGAGATCTTGGAGATGGGATTTCAAAATAAAATTACTTTTGGCATCTACCATTTTTTAATTCCGACAGTCAAATGAGAGGATGTTTGTGATCTTGTCGTTGGCCAGTTAGTAAACACCGGGACTGTGGTTCAGATGTGCCAAGGAGATATATATGTGTGTGTGTGTGTGTGTGTGAAACTAGCAGCAAAGGAAAAATAAACTCTTATGGGACAAAAAGGAAGCAATTTCAAAAGTTTGAGAATTGCTGTTTTAAGATACAGAAGATAGGAATTCTTACAAAAATAAGATGCGTGGGAAGGTGGTAAAAGGGGTTTGTTTTTATTTTTTTAAAGGACCTTGCTAATATAAATCACTGAAGTTAATAATTGTGTTACCAGGGATGGGTTGGAGATCCTTTTAAATGTTTTCATTAGCGGCATGATTGTCAGAACAGTGTTTTGATGTGGACGGAGCAAAACTATGTAGGATAATCATAAAGGAAGGACTGGATGCTCTTATGGATAGGAGTAAGAGAAATGAGATGTGACAACTTAGAATGAAAAATCTCATACTTGGGAACTAATTTCAAAAATTAGTTGAAGTCTTGTCAGTTGATTAAATTTGGCTCTTTGTCCCCTCCTTTCATCTTTATCAGTCTATAATTCCCATGCAGAATTAAAGGGATGTCACTATGAACAGGACTAGTGAGATTGTGAGATACAGGTAAAGTACTTTCAGTAGATGAGAGTATTAGTACTGTTGTTATAAAGCAACAGTAAGGTGTTTAGAACACTGTACCATTCCCACCTCCTTTGTTTTTAAAGAACTTAAACTGTAATAAATGCTGAAAGATGCTATGAGGCTGATTAGGGAGAACGGAAAACTTGCTTTTGAGAAAAGTTTATTTAAAAAAAAAAGTTTTAGCGCAAAATGAAGGCTGGAAGATGATGCAACTACTTATAAAATGTATTGGGAGGGAGGAGTGGGTAAAAATATAAACATGGAGGAAAAATTACTAAAAGCAAAAGATTGTGCTGGAACAGGAACAAATAATTCGGTCGTGAATCAACTTTAGACAAGAAATTTTGGAAAAATGTCTACAGGGAAGCTCAGGAACAGCCTTCTGAACAGGGTAATGTGGGCAAGTAAGCAGAATTAAACAAAGCAGGCCCCCCTTGCCTCCCCTCCCATGTATCAATAAAAAGAGGTGACCGTTTGGTTATTAGAAACTTGCAACTTTGGCCTTTGAAGTTTCACTCCTTGCTTTGTTGGTGTCCCCTTTCTCCAGCCCCTCTGATGGTTAATGTATTTTTCGCTTTATGACTGCCCAAAGCTAGAGATGGATGGGGGTGTTGGCATGTCTGAGAAGCAGCCTGAGTAGCTGTGCCCTAATCACGCGTCCGGTGGACTGCAAGAATGAAGAGAGCACTCCATCTTCCTTCTCCTAGCCCAGCCTGTTGTCTTTTGATAAAGACCAAGTAAAATCATACTACAGATGGAACTGCTGTTGGTATAGTTCACTTCTTTGGATTGCTGCTGCCCTCTTCTGCTTGCTTCCCGTGACTGTTGTAATGTGTGGTTTTTGATGGGTTGCACCAAAGGCCTTGTGTCTGTTGTGATGTGTTGTGGGAGATAGTCTCAGTGGATTTCTTCAAGATTAAACTTTAGTAGATGTTTGCTTGTGATGTGAGTTTAACTTTACATTAATAACTTAGTAGTTTGGAAGAAACGGGTAGATGGAAAGTCCCATGAACTGATTGCAAATGCCCGCCCCCACAATCTCACCCACCTCGCAGCTGTGTGTGTATGTGTGTGTGAAAGTACAGTTGTGCCACAGCACAGCTGGCAGCTGTATTCCTGTATCTGATGGAGTGAAATGCCATGGGTTTCTAGGGCTGGGCACCATGCACAATTAGTTACATTCAGGACAGTGCTGTCATATTTGGTTGGTACTCTTCTGCATTTACTTCAAACAGCTGTAAATGATCTGGAGCGCATGTGCTGTGAGAAATAGTCTGTCAGCATTGAAGAAGCTACCACTGTTCTGCCCAGGTTGCTGTAGAAGGCAATTATGCCAGCATGACTTGCAATGCTGTAGCATGTCTGTGTTAGGTGTTTACACTGGTGCAAACCCGCGTGTACCTGTTATAGCCATATGCCTCAGAAATATGGGGCTTGAAACCTAGGTTTCTGATGCAACGCTTTTTGGGTGAAGCAATTTCCTGTGCATAACTTGTATAATTAAGTTTATTAAGAATTCTGGCACCCTGACAAATGGATGTATGTGTATTATGAGGCACAGGGAAAGTGCTAGACTGAAGCGTGAGGACATAGGTGAAATTGAGGCATGGCCAGCTTTAAGGCACGCTAAGATGATGACATACAATTTTATTTCCATTGCAGCTCCCACTCTATTCCTAGGCTGGACTGCGTAGTTTCTGCCCAGCCTGCGCTCTCGCAGCATGTCCGGCCAGTGGGGTCCTGGGGCTTTTCTCGCTGTGGCTGTATTTGACCAGGCGCAGTCAGAGGGTGTGGGAAGCCACCGCCCGCCCCAGAGGGTTTTCATCAGGGTCAGTGTAACTGCCCGGGAGTGGCAGATCTCCTGAGGTGCCCGGGAGTGGAGTGAGCAGCAGTGCTGTGATGGGGGCTGGTCCCGAGGGCAGGGATGGGTGGCAGGGCCATGCGAGCCAAGCGGCCCAGCGGCGGGAGCCAGGCAAGGCGGCAGGAATGACTGCTCTTCATTCTCTCAGAAAATACGATAGGTTCAAGTCCCAAAGACCACAACACGTAGAGTAAAATTCCCCTTCTCTCTAGAGGGACTGGACAGGGCATGGTGTTTCTCCTAGAACCCTTTAACTTCTAATACTCAGTTCTTTGTAATTTCTGATGCACTCAACCTACAGTGTGTCACAGTTGCAATACAATGGCTTGTCCAGACGTACAGATCTACTCTTTCTTTTATAAGTACAATGTTTGTTCTTTTGAAAACATAAAGGTTTATTTCAAAACAAGAATCAAAGTAAAAATATGTTCTGATTTGTGACGAAAGTTCCTCTCCTCTCTTTAGGTACACTCAACTGCTACTGTAACAGAAGAGAGCATAGGCAGGAGAGAATTTCTGGCTCTAGCAAGAAATTTCATGTATTCCTGGAATAAACTTTTACTGAAGGAAAATAATTTGCAAGAATAGATCATCTCCTCGACCAATTTTTAAATATTTTATAATTCAAGGAACACTGTTCTCACTTCCGAACCCAGGTATATCTATTATGCAGTATTTATTTTGATAAACTATGCGTTCTTTCTTGTGAGTATCAACAATTATGAAAGCTTCTATTTGTCTCAACAATAGTAATTGAAGTAAGATTGGCATGGCAGGTTGGTAGAACTGGCATGAATGAAGAGAAGCTCTTAGATGTAGCGACAGGCACTTCTGTGTATTGACTAAGAGCAAACATCCCTACCCATGGTTGATGGCATCCAGCAGTCAGTCAGGAGGTAAGTGAATTGGGACCAGAGAAGTGGTGTCAGCTTCTCAAGACTGTGACCCTGAACAAGACTGTCACCTTTTATATTCCTGTTTTTTTTGACCAATTAATGATGATTATGTGGCAGGGACTTCTCTGAGCATGTTTAAAACTGCACCTAGATGAAACTGAACCTTCTTGCTGCGCTGGCTGAAATGTATAAATTGTGTCATTCCAAGGATGCCTTGCTAAGAGCAGCTAAGTTCTTTCTAAACAACTTGCATATGGAAAAAATCAGAAATGCTGCAGTCTCAAGATACTCTGTGTGTGTGTGTAGCTATACATACTGGAGTTACAGTTCTGTCATTTTTCTTGTCTTCCTTAGAAAAGTTCACCTTTGCTGGGAGGGTGGGGACATGAAATTAGTAGTGTTATTTAGCAAGTTTTTAGGGACTGAGGGGCAGTGTCACAGATGGAGTGACTAACAATATCTGCCAGTTGGAGGAAGGTAGAGGATTTCTCATAGCAAGCCTTGTAGTCTATAAAGGCTGTGTACATTTACAAGGGCAGCGCACACTGCACTACTATGCTGTGGCTGGCTAGTAAAAACAAGCCATCTTACATCAGGACTCCACAAATAGCAAAGGCTTTACTTGCACATTCCTTGTGGAGTGGAATTGCTCAGCAGTCCTTCCCCTCTATCCTGATGGTGTAACTGACACGTATCACATGACCAAGGCGGTAGTTGTGATCACAGACAGAAACTTGCCCCGTTACAACACAAAGCACATGCACCTTCCCAAGCAAAAGCATATGTACAGCCTACACTGTGTTCCTGGCTTGGCTCCCGAGAAGACAGACGAAATTACAGCTTTGCTGCAAGTCCACTCAGCATGAAGTGAAAACAGAGCACGTCACATATATTTTCTTTATTGCTGGCCTTTTCTTTTTTTTGTTTTTAGTAAGTAGGCATGATTCCTTAAAGGCTGAGGTTTTTAATAACAGTAAGGTTTTTCAGGTTTCTTTTTTTTTTTGCTGTGGACAAAAAGATACCTTTGATCAAAGTGTTGCCTTATATTACAGTATTTCTGTACAAAAATAAAAGCCCAAAATCAGCTCATTATTAGCTGATATTCCCCAATTTATTTACAGGGTACTGTCAAGAACCTTCATCAGGCAACCAGGTAAAACAGAGAACTCTATATTAAAGCAGTTGCATTGTATAACTTTGCATTCTCTAGTCAACTCTGAAGGGCTCTGACCTTTGGCAGTCAGTCTGGGTTGGAGAGTCCAGCCAGAATTAAAAAAGAGTGATGTCTTTAAAAGAAAAATTTAATATTAAAAACTTAAGCTGACATTATGGAGTATTGAACTTATAATTGTATTTCCATATTAGGGTAGTCTATAAATATTCTCAGCTACATCTCTCTTTATAATACAGCAGATACAGAATGCAGACTTCTGCTACTTATATGGTGATACATATTTGCAATAGTAAAATCAATGTATGAAAATTCTGGAATTTACTTGTTAATAAAACTGCTTATAAAGTAACCATACAATTGTAACAACTATAACTCTGAACTATTAAAATGTACAGAAAGACTGTTTACACCATTGCACATACTTATTCCCTTTGCTTCAAAAGACTTGTGAAATACAGAATAAAATTAGTCAAATTTTACTGACGGCTCAAATATGCATGCACAACGCACACATCCATGGAAGCAAGGGGAAACAAAATGTTGGCGTCCATTAGGAAGGCTGCCAGCAGCTCTCCAAAAAAATATACCTTGCTCTTCTTCCCTCCCCTTTCCCACATGTCTACAGGCCAGTAGATTAGTGCAGAACTGGTGAATATAACTCTGTTTTCAGTGTTCTGGAAGGACAAAAAAAAAAATCCTCTTGACTTTTATCAGCCATTTTAGGTCAATACAAGTTGGGTTTAATATTGTAAGGCACTTATTACTACTTGTATTGCAGTGGATGAAGTCTTAAGGCATTTGTTACATCAACTGAAGATAATAATGCTTTGGAAAGTTTTGAATGAGCCAGCAGTTCTAGTATGTGACTATTTCAGCTGATTTTCCCCTCCCCACCCTGTGGTCTTTCTAAAACAATGTTTGAAGATATTTTCCGTGGAAACTCTAGTTCTTTGTTAGCTTGTCAACAGGCGTGATCAGTACCATCAGGTCGTTTTGAGGCCAAGGAGCGATTATGTTCTATTTAGAGCACAGTAGAACTGGTTTTGTTTTCACCTGCAGCTGCCCTGACTTCCATGACTACTCACTGATCGAGAGGTGCTGTAACGTTTTTTCACGATCATACTGATGTAAGCTTTCATCAGCTTTGCAATGTCAACCACCTGCCAAAACAGTATAAAGAGCAAAGTTCTTAGTAAGGTAACAGTATGTGAATGAATTTCTTTAAACGCTGACAATATAAAACTGTTGAGCTTTCAACAAAACCCTTTTGTATAAATAAAATAAAAATAAATAAATAATAACAACAAATAAATAATAAATGTCTTCCCTTTAGCTTTACAGGGATCTTGAATAAATTTGTAACATTTGTAGCAATTAAATTACTAAGTAGTCTGACTATCAGAACAGGAAGACCACAATAACAAAATTCCTTCTTGCTCTTACCTCACTAGTTTCAAAAAGCAGTTCTCTCTCATCCACCATGATCTTGTAGGTGTTGGCAAGCGGTGCACCAAATGACAAGATATGTTCATACTGAAACACCTCCAGAGGCCTTCCTTCCCCACGCTTGTAGACAGAAACTGCATCAGCGCTGACTCCAAGCCACAACTCTTGTGGGAATCCCCCTTCTTTACACTAGAGGAAAAAAATGTAGATTAAGAGCAAAGGGAACAGGGGGAGCCACACAACACTTACTGTTGAGGTTCTTGTCTTGTAACCATTCTTTAAAAAGTGCACATTGCTTGTCCCTCTTTGAACATAGCCTTTTACACTTCTCCTAAACTTGTTTGCAACCCATCAGGATAGCATTCTGCCCCTCTGTATTCTATGGTTAACTAGTGGATTTAAATGGCCACAGTGCTTGCTAACAGGAGTATGCTTTTAATATCTAACACTTTATTACAGTTAGCATTGTGATACCGTATTTATGGTTTCCCTACTCTGGAATGAAACCACCATCCATACAGCATAAACCATAGTTTGAGTGTTCAGGAGGTCGTACTCACCTCTACGTCAAAGAGTGTTGAGCCATAGCCCGGCCATTCCTTAATCAAAGCCATATACTTTGCCATAGCCTGCTCCTGGTTCATCCTCTGGAGTTTTTTCCATTTGTCAATAATACTAGTCCTGGAAGCTGAGATTTCCTCTTTGACCCACATGTCTAACATCTGATCCTCCTCAACCTTCTGTTTGCTGACTGAGCCACTGCGAAAACTCCTCCGCAACGTTCCTTCAAGAAAGCTGGCTCGTTTCTTCTCAGCCTTGTCTGCTGCAGTAAATGTTTTGGTAGACTGTGTAATCCGAGACTTCAGCTTTTGCAAGGGATAGACTTCCTCCATTTCTGGTACGGTGGTATGTGGAGTGTAATCTCCCTGAAGGTACTGAAGACGCAAAGCTGCAAGGACCTGGAGGGTTTCTTCAGGAGCAGGATAATGTCCTCTAATCACTGCTTCATGAGCCTATCAAGGGGAAAAAGGTAGCTTTTTATGTACAAACCAGTCTTTGAAAGGACTAAGAGAGAAACGGGAAGTAGATTTACTGCCAGGCAAACCCAGGATCTGAAATAAACGATCCATTAAATAATGTGGTACACATTATTTACACAATTACCACAAGATGTGGTACATCTCCTGGCAAATTTGTTAAACTGGGTAAGACAGGATTTATCAGAAGAACTGCAAGGCAATTGAGGAACTTGCTAAATGGGAATTACTGTTACTAGTACAGCTCTTAGTGAACTCGCATATGTAAGAGCAGCTGAATTGCTAAAAAGGAAAATAAAATGTAAAGGGGAGAAAATCAGGATCTAAACACCTGATTGGTAGGAAGCCATCTATGTTCACGGGCATTAGGAAGAAATGGATATCTAGTTTTGCCTACTGCTATCAATAATCTGGCTGTGAAAACTGACGCTTCCAGCCGAACAAGCAAAGCCCTAGGACAGCTTTGTAATAAACCTCACTGAAGGAAAACAGTAAATGGATCCCAGATAAAGTTAGTAAAACGTTTATATGTTATAGCGGTCTGTAGCATCAGGGATGAGATTCTGAACCAAGAAGGCTCTTTCAAATCCTAGCTCTTTGCACATCCATTCAAACCATTGGAAGTGTACAGCAGCTAGGATTTTTTTTTTTTTTTTCATATGACACTAGTACAGGAAACAAACACGCCTCATGTCTGGAGAAGCAGGAATTGCAAGCAGTTTAGTAAACACACAGAGATAATTCACACCTAAGAGCCAGTTCATTTAGGCGTACGCTTAGGACGGAGACAAAACGTGCCTTTAAACATGCAAGATGGTTTACGTGAGATTGTACACATGCAGAAGAAAGAGCTGTCTTGTGGAAATGGAAGGACAGTATTTTAATGAGAAAGAAGAACTAAAAGATTTTCTTCAGCACCTTATGAATTAAAGCATTCAGACTTTAAAATAATGGAGGTTACAGAACTAAAACTGATGACAAAAGGGAACTTTCTTAATTGGCTAAAAAAAGTCGATGACCGACATCAAAAGCAGACAATTAGAAAAAAAGAACAGAACTGATGTTAGAATGTAATAAGTCACCTCTTTAAGGTATTGCTGTAATATTAATTGTAGGGACTGAGTGTGCCATGCTTTATAACTGAAATACTATTGATCTTGGCAAGACATAAAATATTTGGTTAAACACCAGCCAGCACAGAATTCTGCATGAAAACAATCTGCTTCGGTGAATGTGCTTGTTTTAGTTGTTCATACTGAAAACTATCTAAATCTGCCTCTTAAACCAATAAAGTAAAGTAAAATATCTGATACAGAGCTCTCACGGATTTTCTTCTCACTGTTTAAACTTCATCCCAAAGCAGAGGCATTAACTGGCTGACTGTTCTATATGTAAAACCAGACAGACAGTCAGAATGGCAATGTTTCTAAGCCCAACCAAGAAAATCTATTGCCCAGATCCTTCAACCAGCAATAAGCAGTTCTGGATTGAGCTACAGTAGTAGGCTCTGGAAGGAGACTTTTGGTAGACTCATCATGTAATATGGTGCCTTAAAACGTAAACTGTGAACAAGGAAGAAATACTCTATTAAAATGAAGATCATAGAATCATAGAATCATTAAGCTTGGAAAAGACCTCTAAGATCATCAAGTCCAACCACCAACTAACACCACCATGACTCCTAAACTAGGCCCTGGAGTGCCACGTCTACGCCTTTTTTGAACGCCTCCAGGGTTGACGACTCCACCACCTCTCTGGGCAGCCTGTTCCAATGCCTAACCACTCTTTCAGTAAAGAAATTCTTCCTGATGTCCAATCTAAACCTCCCCTGACGCAACTTGAAGCCATTCCCTCTCGTCCTATCGCTAGTTTCTTGGGAGAAGAGTCCGACACCCGCTTCCCTACAACCTCCCTTCAGGTAGTTGTAGAGAGCGAGAAGGTCTCCCCTCAGCCTCCTCTTCTCCAAACTAAACAACCCCAGTTCTCTCAGCCGCTCCTCATAAGACTTGTTTTCTAGACCCTTCACCAGCCTCGTTGCCCTTCTCTGGACACGCTCCAGCACCTCAATGTCCTTCTTGTACTGAGGGGCCCAAAACTGAACACAGTACTCGAGGTGCGGCCTCACCAGTGCCGAGTACAGGGGCACGATCACTTCCCTACTGCTGCTGGTCACACTATTCCTGATACAACCCAGGATGCCATTGGCCTTCTTGGCCACCTGGGCACACTGCCGGCTCATGTTCAGCCGGCTGTCAACCAGCACCCCCAGGTCCTTTTCTGCCGGGCAGCTCTCCAGCCACTCCTCCCCAAGCCTGTAGCGTTGCATGGGGTTTAGATGTTTCTGATCCTGTGGAAGTAAAAAAAGCTTCATACATATGAAAATTGAAGTATGTCAGTTCTTGATCACATCAGGCTGGCTTACCAACAGAACATCAGTGTCTTGGCATTGCAAATAGCTTTACACAGAAATCTTTATCTGTCTCTAGTGCCCACTTGAAAGGAGCTGTCCACTGGATGAATTTTTAGCCATTTGCAATATAGTAGAAAAGGAGAGGGTCAATCAACAATAATAAATGCCATCACTGAGAGTTTCTGAGCAACTACAGGACTTCATATAATAGAAATCCAACTGGCGATGCATTTGATTTTCATTATAAATCAATTTCACTTATTTTACGTTTTGCAATATGGCCTCATTCTGACCATAGCACATTCATTAAGTGGATTTCTGCTCATCAGAGTTGTCTTATGGTTACTGCTGAGACTGGACTGATTTTGTTTACTATGGTGCCTATGAAATACCAATCAGTTTTTAAAAAGAGAAAAAGCTATTGTTCAATTAGTTCTGTACAGTTGCCAACATGGGTCTCTAATAATTAATTTGCTTGCCAATGACACATTGTTCACTTTATTTCTTGCACTTTCTTAAGAAAATGGTTTCATAAGAGCAAAAGTAAAAGCAAGTATTATCCTTTTCTTTTTTATCCAGCTTAGACCCAGTTATCCAATTTTTTACCACTATACATAAAGCAATTCACAAGTAATGCAGAAGTAAGAAAACTCATAACACTAGGTAAATCATACGTGCTTCACTTATGTCAGGATAAGCCTATTTTGACCGCTGAACTGCTTTCTTTGCACTTGATGCTTGAGTCATCGTGCATGTAGTTAAACAGAAGCATAATCAAAACTCCCTCTGTGCTGCCTAAATCTCTTGCTTTTTACCTCCTTTTAAAAACTGCCTCAAAATGGAACCTTTGTCCTTTACCTGCTCAAACATAAAGGCAAATTCCACACTATCTTTTGGGACGTTTTCTGTGTCCAGGAAGCAGTAGAGCTTGAAGTAGAACTTCCAGTGCATCTCTCCAGCTTCAGCAGTGGCAGCGAGCCTGCATGGGTGTGTGAAGAGGGAGAGAGAGATCAGATCTGTGAAATCAAACTCCTTTCTAAATTGACACCTGAGGAATCTAAGCAAGGTATCAGCTGAATTTTGCTTTGTTACACCTGCTATCAATCTGGTATTGTTGACAGAAGCTAATTGTTTTCAGCAGTATACCTGACTGATGTNTGGGAGGGGTGTGTGTGTGTGTGTGTGTGTATTTAGAGCCTACAGCAAAATCAAGGAGTTACAAATGTTCACTCAGTTCTCAGTCAACTGTTTCTAAGCCAAATTCTCTTAATAAACTTTTACTTGTGGCTCAGTCAGGTGTTGATAAAAGCAACATTATTAAGTCCTGTCATAAAATGTAATTGCACAACACTTTAAACATTCCTTTTGGCCCCCCTGTTATTATGTGGATAAAGGAGGCTGACTGCCATGTATATAACATAAGGATGACAAACAGGTATTTAGGCTTGTATTACATGTTCTTACTACAGTGCTATGGGTGGTTTCAACTTTACTGGTAAGAAAAATGTTGAGCTGCACTGTGGTGACTCCCATGTAAAGTTAAGCAACAGGTAGTCAGAATGGCAATGACTGCCTAAAGTTCAGTGTCCCCAGTACTGGGGCAGCCACAATGCTACTAATGGTGGAAAAATTTGTAGTAGTGGAAAAGAAAATGTGGAAATAGTGATGAGAAATATTACTCTACTGGTGTCAAGACAGAGGAAAACCAAACACAAGTGAATAGGTGGCTCATTAATTCCTTTAAGAAAAAAAAAATAAAGATGCTTTTGTTCCAGAAATGGCCATGTGTGTAATTCAGCTGCGTCATCACAAACAAGCAAGAGAAAGAGAAAATTCAGCATTATTGACATTGGAAATTTATTTAATTGCTACTTATTAGAGTGGTGAGATAGAAGGAGAGGCGCACTCACTTTTCAAACTTTGCCAAGACGTCAGCCACAATGGTTCTGCTTTCAATTGCTTTATCAGTAGTTCCATTGTATTCAAACAAAGCAAACATGTTTCTGCTATCCTCCATGGCCAAGCCACGAATTAACTTTTCAACCACCTAATGAAAAACAGCACATGAAAAAACCATAGCATGGAAAAGCAGCACCACAGAGTAAGACAAATAATTAGAAGAAAATTCAGAGCTAGGTTTTACATTAGACTGAAAATGTTGCTACCATGTTCTCATCAGCAGTATTAATTTTTGTCAAATTCCACTTTAATTTTTATACTAAATAATGCTGATTCTTTTAGAATGTGTGTGTGCTATCAGCTGGCCAGATATAACCCCTGTATTTCACCAACTCAACAAGACTCTTCCAGCTTTAGGAAGCAACTTGGTTCTCAAAACCACCAATATCTACTGAAGTCATTCCAATAATGCCTCTACTGAATTGCTTAGTCTTTCCTGTAAGAGGGAACTATAGTTGGGTAATCGTCTAAAGAATAAAGGCAGTTTTTATAGTGGGCGGTTCTTCAGAACACGCTGGTGGCGTTGGAGGGACAGCTCTGTAAATTTTCCCTCCCCTGAAAGGAGAGACTGGTAGGGAAACGCCCAGCGCTTCCAAAGTTTAATGCTACTACTGGTTGGAACTGGCATGTAAAGGGACACACTGATTCTGAGCCAAAGCTGTTCTGTTACCACTTCTCACCTCTCCTGCTGTAGTGTGCGAGTTGATTGTAATCTTACAGGAGCCCCCACCATGGCAATAAACTGTGGATGTCATTTCCTGCCTGCCGATCAGAGCTTCTATTTCATCCCGCGATGGCACAAACTCTCTGCATTTGGTTTTCTTCAGAGATTCATAAGTAAAAAGCGCGTATTTCTCCATTTCAGTTCCTGGAAACTGGTCACGAACCCTATGAGATAAATATTATTACTTTAAGCTGCCAGCCTGTGAAATAGAAAGCTTACTTATTTGAGAATGGATTTTTTTTCCTGAAAGTACTTATGTATCCAGTAAGCTATTTAATTGACACACTCAAAGGCTTACCTACACTATCAAGGAAAGTGTACTTGTGATTTACTGTGGGACAACTTATATGCATTCATCATTTTGTTCTACAAACCTAATGGAAAGCAAAAACTGAACTACCTTTATAGCATTAACTACCAGAATCTGTAATGACTCAGATTTGACAGCAAGAAAACTATAAAGATCTTCTTGCAATCAACTCCCCTTGTTGTCAATAACAGTTGTGGAATGAAGACAAAACTGCACTAAGATACTTCAGAAAAAAAAGCAATAAAACATATTTTTGGCTGCTCAGTTTTGTGGTAGTGTCACTTAGGATATTTGATTTCTATTCCTGATTTTCTTAAAGATCTAGACCTTACTGTTCAGCAGTTAGTATTATGAGTATTCACTAACAACTTTAATGAACTCAACTCTTAATTATTGAAAACTGTTGAATTCAGGTAGCTTTCAGCACAGAGTGTTTCTATAATATTTCCAGTGATAAAATACCAGCTCCTTAGAGCTACCAAGGTTTAATTTATGTGAAGAAGTACAGTGATTCATGATCTACGAGGCATAAGAAGATTACTGCAGGATTACAGCAATGCTGTAAGATGACTATGCATCTGTAATATTGAAACCAACCTACAAATGTCGTTATCAGCTGCAATTTTTTTAACTGGGAGACCAGTTTATGAACTGAGTTAAATTGAGAAAGTGAATCAATGTTGGATTTTTTCATTTTAACAGTTACATAAAGTGATTGATGTTCACTAATCTTACTTTGGTTGAAAGGTGTATCTTCAACAGAAGCATTTTACAAATATTTATAAAATAATTACATTTAGCAAAGTGATTTACAAAGTCCATGCTCTAGCACAGACACAGACATGACTTTTAATTTATTGAGAACAGTTTGTTATTAGTGGACTAACCTTCCTAATGACACACTCTTTGCATTCTTCTACTGCATCACAGCAAGAGGAACTCTACATTCTGGTTAGCGCTGAAGTGTCAAAAAGGATTTACTTATTCTTTTAGTGGTCACTAATGTCTTAAAATCAGATTTGCAAACAGACATTTCTACCTCAAATACATCTTTAAACATTCTAATGTTCTTTATGTGCAAGATGCATACCTCACAAAACTAAGGTAAGTAGGATGAAGAATTTTTAACAGGTTGGACAGTTGAGAATGGGACCTGGGGGTACTGGCTACACATCATTTAAGCAACTTCATACAATTACAGAAAGCCCCCACGCTGGTCAATGTTAACAAATTATGCATTCAGTTTAGTGGGATTTTGCCTGATTCTTCAAATGAGAATAATTTCACCTAGATCAACCCCATACACGCTTTTCTCACAATATTTTTTTTAGATTCGTTGTTTGGCATAACCAGTTCTCTAAGTGAATGCATCTTCAAGTCTCACTACAAGTTGTGCGGAAGAAAACAGCGAGTGAAGAAACTTCTTTTCTTGCTCTAGCAGTTCAAAGCTTCTCACCTTTTGAGATGGAACTTAAGATATTTGAGGATGCTGCGACTTGGCAGAAACGTGCAACTCATACAGGTGAGTATTTGCCAACTATACAGGTTCCCCACGCTTCCAGGGTTAGGCACTTTATTGGTCTGCTTGATGAGCTGACAGTAGAGCTCATCTCGAAGAGGTCGTAAGTCATGTCCTGTTTGGAGGATACCTTGGATTATAGGGATGGGATCAGACATAGACTCCAGCTGCTGTAAAGAATTAAATATCTTGATGGCTTCATCCTGCAGAGTTGTGTAGCCTTTGTCTTGCAGCACTACAAAAGGAAAATAGGGAGAAAGGTGCTTAGACTGAGATATGAAAGAGAAAGCACGCAGGCTTAACGTAGGAATTGCTTAATGCTATTCTGTGACCCTTATTATGCAGGATAGTAGAATGGATTTTTTCCATTTCAAATGTATGATGCAAACTCATTTTATAAGCTATTTTGCTATTGAGATTTGATCCAAATTTAATGAAATCCCATTTTGATATTTTAATAACTCAGAATGTGTATCTTGCTTGATCAGAGTTTTTTTGATGAGCAATCTTACTTTCAGAGCAATCCATGCTGCTGAAGTGTCTATCACTTCTCACTGTCACAAGAAAGTGAAAATCTAATCAAATCATAAGCAAGGTAAAGCATGACTGCATTATGGAAAGTGACAAAGATACATGGCATCACTTTTGGCTACAGTAGTAGCATTTCAGTTAAACCCAAACAATACTACTAAACTAAATCATTGCCATGAAACTGCAACTTGGTTTTTGAGTGCTGGAAAAGGTGTTGATTGTTTTTGTACTACAGGTTATTCAGCATGGGCTAACAACTTTCGCAATCTACTTAAAAGCACCATGCAATTCTTGGGTTCAAGAGATGGAAGAGATTGCTCTGATGTCTGAATCAGTTAGGCCTACTAACGATCAAAGCACAGAACAGTGCAGACATATGATATAAATATTAAGTTTCTAACCTGACATTATACTATTACAGAAAATAACTAGAACGCAACTGCAAGTCAAGGCAGTGACTGAGCATCAGTCCATCTGTGGAGCTGCATTTAGTATGGAAGGACTTTGGCAAGACTTCTACCTCAGAGGGAGGTAGCCGTTCCTGTCCATGGGGAATAGAGAGCAACCATGCTGTACTCCTACATGGAACAACCAGCTCAACTGCTGAGAACATCAGAACTCTGCCTTGCCACTATACAGGAGGAGGAGGAGGGGGAAGAGAAGGGAAAGGTTTCTCCTAGGATTTTCCTTTTCCTTGCCATTTGAGCAGAAGGATATCACTTGAGTTATCAGGAAGTCTTACATGAAACACCTTAGCTTTTAATCAACTGCGACCTCCCACCCTCCTCCCAAGCATGAAACTTCTGATCTGAGTCATATCTTGTTAAATACACAGTTGCAAAATAAGATAAGCAAATCCATTTAAGGACACCAAATTCACAACCATCAATAGCTCTGACCCACTCATTCAAAACAGACTTCTAAGTTAGTGACTGAGCCAAGGATATTAAAAGACATGATTACACCTGTTTCAGGAGTAAATCACCCATTACTTTTTCGAATAATGTCCACTCAAATTTTGTTTCACATAAATAATGCTTCACTTCACAGCTGATGAAACTTAGACTTGTTAATTGGATGTTGTGGCTGCTGCAGCTCCCCTCATGAGGTAGGAAGCAACAATAATTTGAGAAGGAGAATATGATTCAAGGACACTAAATGAATTGGATCTAGTTGCCTATTTCAATGCAAGGTTTTTCAAACTCGGTGGTCTTAACTGCATTGGTGAGGGCAACGAGCTTGTATCACAACAGCAGTAGCAACCTTCCCTTTTGTAACACCTGTGCAGGAGCACCACAAGCCCATGGCTCTATGCTAGACAAACTGCTATTCTCTACCTCCCAAAGGAGAACAGGGAAATGTGTCTATTTGTATTATAAAAATATATTTTGCCTACCATTACTTCACTATAGCCATTGACTAAAAACTCCCATCCTCTGGTTTAGTCTTGCACAAGGAAAAGTGTTTCTATAACTGAAAACACTTACAGTTTAGATTGATGTCCCCATACGGCAGTGGCAGTAATGGCGAGTGCAACGGATGATGAGTGTAACGGAGAATAGGGTTTCTCTTATAGATCTGTTCAACCACATCAGCATTCAGGCAGTTTTCCTATTCGGTAAGAAAAAAGCAGGATTTGGGGTCCAGCATTAACAATAATGCAATGCTTTGTGCCTTTAGGTTGGCTGTGAAAAAATTAGTCATCAGTGCTACCAACACTACTTGGTGCTAAATCCAGTTGTGGGTACTGTGGCTCCCATGGCACTCTCTGGGCTATGAATGCTCAGTATCTGCTAACCTCAGGCCTTGCATAAGCTTACTTTATTTGTGCAGTAAAAAACAAACCACAACAGAGCTGCAGGAGACAAAAATGAAGTTTCATGAAATTTTTTTAAGTGTGTTTTCATTTTACAATCATTTTTACTCCAGTATTTCATAACTGGAATTAAGACATCTGTATTCAAGTTTTATTTAAAAATATTTCTCCAGCATAGCTAATTGGCCTTTTCAGTTAGAATCTACAGGAGCTACCATAACAATATAGTCCAGAAAAACTGCTGCTTTGAACCTGATACACCTACTCTGACATCTAAATACTGTTCTTTCTGAGGCCAAGTTTGACAGATGTGTGACCACTGTCTTCTATCAATCCTGAACTTCCACATATTTCTACTGCTCTGAAGAACAGCCTTCATAGTCTTGGAATTTAGGACTTGATACTTTTTTTTTTTTTTTTGGTCTCTTCTGAGAATCATCATCCTCTCTCCTGAAAGCAGATGAGCAAAATCTCCAGAAATACATTCTCTGGCTATGCATGCAATGTCTCCAACAGAACCATGAAGCAGCAAGCATTAATTGAATATGTTTCTCATCATGCAGAGACATGAGATGTTTAGTCTGTGATATCACAGAACAAGAAATGAAGCATAATGAAGAAAAATCACAGGAGCTGTCTAGTCCACATCCTGGTGTGCTGCTCACTGTGGACATAGCCAAACAGGTCTGCTAACTCATGAACCCGCACACTGCGCTCTACTGCCTGGTATAGCAACGTCTGTCAAGATACACAAACCAGTAAAACTTATTACTGTTTTAATGGAAAAAAGTTATCCCTCTTGCCCTCCAAGTTGCACTTCATACTTTGCTCTTTTACTGTTTAGATAGAAATTCGTTTGTCAGGTCAGTGAATACATTCAGGTTCCACAATTTCAGTCCATGTCACTGTGTGATTAAAACTCACATTTTCTGCTTTATGACCCCATATGGCAAAGCCAACATCAAGAAAGAGACTGATTTCAAATATTTAAGCAACCGTTCTTTCCCACCCCACACCCTCCTGTTTGTGCCTACCTTAATATCCTGAATAAGTTGCTGAGTTGGAGTATCAATTGGCGCTTTTGTGTCAATCACATTCTGGATGGCACTTGACCAGCGGGTCGCCTCATTAAGCAATTTTGTATAGAGACGGTAACAATGTTTGCGTCCGTATACAGTTACATTCCAATAACCTAGCACAACAGTAAAAATTATTAATCATAGAAGCTGTATCTATAAAAATACCCCAACTTGCATCTGAAAACAGCTGTAGTCCCATCAGATCCCAAGTGCTACATTCTGGATCATGCTGGCAGTTTTCCAGGAACTAAGTAGTTGTACAAGTAATTAAGTATCATAATACAGATACTATGGTATTAAAGGAGATTCTCTCCTTTTAAAAAGCCTAGGAGTAATCTCCGAGTACAACCACCATCACGCACCCTCCCATTTTATCCAGTAATTTTAGTAAAAGTGACCATAAGACAACACCATGGAATACTGTTAGCTACTTGCGGCCTGTGGGCCCTACTTCTCCAGTCCTGTCTGTAACAGGAAAATCTGAGACAGTCTTGCTTTGTATGTGAGAGTCTGTTGTGGTTTAACCTGGCAGGCAGCTAAACACCACACAGCCGCACACTCACCCCCCCACCTCCCAGTGGGATGGGGGAGAGAATCGGAAGGGCAAAAGCAAGAAAACTTGTGGGTTGAGATAAGAACAGTTTAATAACTAAAATATAACAACAACAACAACAACAACAATATTGTAATGAAAAGGAAAACAAAGAGAGAGAGAGGGAAAGAAACAAAAAAACCCTAAAACAAACCCCAGGTGATGCACCCGCTCACCACCCGCTGACCGATGCCCAGCCAGTCCCTGACCAGCGATCGCCCCCCTGTGGCCAGCTCCCCACCATTAATATACTGAGCATGACATCATATGATATGGAATAGCCCTTTGGCCAGTTTGGATCAACAGTTTTAGCTGTGTCCCCTCCCCTTCCAGCTTCTTGTGCACCTGGCAGAGCATGGGAGGCTGGAAAAGTCCTTGACTAGTGTAAGCACTACTTAGCAACAACTAAAACATCAGTGTGTTATCAACATTATTCTCACATTAAATCCAAAACACAGCACTATACCAGCTCCTAAGAAGAAAATTAACTCTCTCCCAGCTGAAACCAGGACAGAGTCTTTCATCGTTTGTGGCACACGTACAAACAGGTATAAAGCATGAACTGCCTCTTCTGTAAAAATGAAGTGGCAATGAACCAATGAAGTGGCAACTATGACAGGAAGAGCATTTAAGTTCAAATTCTCTCTCTGCATCATAGTGTAGGCTTTTTATGAAGCAGATTCAATTAAAGAAAGTCTATTTCATCTTTCACTAGCGAAAGCCTCTTTGAAGTGTCAGTGACCCCAATGAGATTATATAGGGCTGTCAACAGTCACTTCTCATTTGCAAACAGCCACTTCCGAGTTGAAAACCAGTTTTGAAAATGCACAGGGCAGCTGACTCAGATGTAGTACGTAGGTTAGCACAAACTGGACTCTTACTCTGGATCTCCCTATACTTGCTCCACCAATGCTAGTCCTCATAGCTCCTCAGCACGTAAAATAATGAGGAGAGTGCTACCCATATGTCTTTCCCCAGGTCTTTGATGTGTAAGCGTAAGTGTTCACACTAACATAGCAGCAGTGTGAGTCTACAATAACTTGAACGTTGGTGAGAACAAGATTTACTCCTGTATACATTATTACCTCTGTAAAATGCCTCAGTGACTTAGGAACTTGATTTGTTCATCAAACTGCAACCATAATAATCCATTTAAAATGTCCTTATGCGCTGTTTGTTGCATTACTAGGCAGTAGGACGGAAGGCAACTGAAAGCATATTTGAACAAGAGCAAACAATTACCTGTCTCTTTGAAGATTTTTTCATCAGGTGGGACCACTGAGCAGAGGCTGTTCAGGACCAGCGTACCCAATTTCAAAGCATTTTTCTCGGAACTCTTGTAGTAGTCCAAAGAATTGTGCGTCAAAACAAACCAACGCTTCTTTAGTTTCAATGAAGACATCTTTGGGTTGTTCTTTACTTCCTTGTGTAGCCATCCTGTTAAAGACATAAGTTTAATCAAACTTTTTTGTTTTTAAACAGCGTTGGACAAAATTAGGTTGTTAAAAGTTAGTTGTATACTTTCAACAACAACAAAAAAATATGATGTGAATTGTTTAGCCCACATATTAAACAACCTTGAGTAAAATTCTCAAACAATGAAATGATGAAGATACAATAAAATTAATATGAAAACTTTTCAACTTTGGTGTTTACCTAGAAAAATTCTTGTGTCAACTTACAAAAACACTTCTGTCATCATTGCAGTGTTTTTCTTACATGGCATAGCAGGAGTATAATTACAGCTGTATTAATTGGTGAGTAAACTCCACCGTACAAAGATGAGGCTCCAACACTGCCATGCAATGCTAGCATATTACCCAGATTGTATCGTGGGAACAATCTCTTCAAAGCTTAATGGATGTTAATTACTTTATTACTGCCCCACTCAGTTCTTACCCCTCACAATGAATTCTTGCCCCTCCACTCTAGTGTCCCCCTTCGACCTTTGGAGCAGGGTTATCCAGTGATGCATCTCTTCAGGAGTGTCAGCATTACAGTGAAGAACACGATTAGCAGTGATGATCACAAATGAATTGGGTCTATGAAAATAAATGAAGATTGAAAAAGCCTTTACAATCAACATACGTACTGTTTACCTCACTCACCATAACCATAAACACTGTCCATTGTTTGCACTTTCTATTCAGACAAATACTGTCTGCTTCTAAAACATTTATTTCAACACCACTAAACCTAAAAAAAATTAAGCATTTGGAAAGACTCAGCTATGTTGGATTCACACCAAAATGCTACGGCTCTGAATGGTGGGAAAGTTTACATTAAATTGCAACTTGTCCTGTCTCAAAATAAATCTATGGTGAGAAAAACCTCCAATCTTTAATCAGCTTTGGATGTGAATCAGAACTCTATTTCAGGGTCAGGTCTATTTAGAGTGTCTGCTCCAGTAGTTACATTAGCTAAAACCAGCTACAATTTACAAAGGTCTATAGCGAAGCAGCATGTGAACACAGATTCTTTCATTTTTAATGCAGTGCAACCCAATTTGCAGAGAGTACAATCTATTTTTAATGAGAGTCTGGCTTTTACCCAATCCTACACCAGGATTCACTGAAGCATGAAGAACTAGCCCAAGTGAACTGTGCTGATGGCTCTCTGGATTAGAGAAGCAGGTTTTTCAGCCTACAAACACTTGCTTTAACCCTTTACCATTAATTTTTTCATCCTGGAACACACACAGTTTTAAGAACTGTTATCAGATGTAGAAAATGGGAACGATGCAGTCTGGGCCACCCCATGCATGAGAAGCTCATGGGCCTTCCATTTACAGTTCTTGCAAGAAGGTAACTGGGTAGAAGTTAGAACCAATCAAAAAATTGTTTATGGGGATGGAGAGGTTCACCCAAATATGATACCATTCTCCAAAACCAGTGTGTGCCATGTAAAAGCTAGAGGGATGACAGGATGAAGAAAAAAGTAAATAAAACGATGAGGAGGAAAAATTAGAAAACTGTGTGAAAGGAAGTTACAGAAAATCAAGGAACATGAGAAGTGTGTAAGTTGTCTTTAAAGTTATCTAAGAGTTACCTACAGCTAGTGCTCACCAGTGCCATAGAAGGGGGTAAGGGAGTGAATCCAATGTTTTGGTCACACTCACTGTGGTGCTTAAGTGTTACACTACTCAGGAAGAGTGGTGGGTGAGGAAACAAGTGGGCATGTGAACTGAACAGAAGAATTCTGTTGACCAAGTTCTGAAGTGTGTGAAGAGGAGGCAGCTTTAGATTGAGCTAGGTGAAGCACACTCTAGAAAGCTGGATAATGTGGTACACAGGACAGAAAGTATAGATGAGCTGTAGCAAGAGAACTGGAGAAGGAGAGTGCTAAGGCATAAACTAAGGTAGATCAAGCTGTCGAACAGGAGGTTATGATCAACAGTAGCCAACCTTCCAGGCTCCCCTCTCCTCCTCCCCAGTTTAGGAAAATAACGGAAACCCTGTTCTTGGGATTCTTTCTGAATACAGATTCAAAGGGCTCTCTGCTCAGCTCTCTTTTGAGCTTGCAATAGTGGGTTCATATGTGTCAAGATAAAAATAATCTACTGCCTGTATTAGTCAAATTTGTTTCCTAATTGAAAAAATTTCCACCACTGATTTAGACTCAGAGAACTAATAAAAAAAAAAATTACAAGAAAAAAAAATCTCTGTGAAAAATGCTTACAGGAGAAATGCCTTTCTAACTTAAAATTTTGAAAGCTCTGGACATTTGTGTTGTATTGTTTAGGAAACCTGGGTTTATAATCACAGTTACTTGTGGTATCAGTGTCTTGGCAGACCAAGGACAAACCAGTAACTTAAACCCAGATGTTTCGCGCATGTGCAATAAGGAGACTGGAATGAACTCCTACAGTACAAATAATACCTCACAGCCAGTAACCTTGTAACCACAGTTGTAGCCAGATTACTTTTTATCCCCCAAATCGCTGTTATTTGTTGAAGAACTAAGCATATCATAGAATCATAGAACACCAGCTCGGAAGAGACCTCAAGGATCATCTGGTCCAACCTTTCTAGGCAAGAGCACAGTCTAGACAAGATGGCCCAGCACCCTGTCCAGCTGAGTCTTAATATCCTGGCGGTTATTTTTTATGCTGCATCGTCTTCTTTGTTATAAGACATTTTTATTCTGGGAAATAATTCTCATCCCTGTAGAATACAACATTCTTGCATGAGAAGCTGAACAGAAAAACGTTAAAATGAATTTTTCTGCCTACTATATTGCTAAAGGACTCAAAAATAAGCTGCTGTTTTTCAGGAGCATTACTTGTATAAATGAAAGAAATATTTAATCTTCTACTTTTGGATCACTTTAATAGCTGAACAGTTCATATATGAAGCAGTCTCAGGGAAGTTAGTGAAGCCCCCACAAAACCCACCGGCATTCCTATTCTGTGTTTTAACATGTGGTGTTCAGGACTATGAAAAGGGAGACAATAATCAATCACTTTAATGCATGGTGGGTGAGCAGAACAGAGAGAGTAAAGTATAAAGCATCCAATTTCGGCTAGAGAAAGGAGAAAAAGAAATAAAGTCCCCAGGCATGGTTCTGACTTACCTATCTGGATTGTCAGCAGCACAGACAGAGTCAATTAGTCCTACATCGAGTGTACCCTATAAACAAGTATCCAACCAGAAGAGGAGTAAGACATTTACTATTACATTAGTCACAGTACTCTTCTCAGAGACAGGTGAAAGCAGCAGCAGCTTTGATCAAGCAAAATGAACTGCAGATTTGGGCATCAGTTCCTCTTAACCATTAAAACTGTGGAGGGGAAAACTAAGAGGCTCAGATAATCCAGTAAAAGATTATCTCTAGTTAAGCTGGAGGCAGCTCAAAAACTGCTCTTATTTTTCTATGCTTCCAAACCTGCTTGAATTTTTCACCTAGAAGTGTCATCCCAATATAAATGGCATCCGCTCAGAACAAACTTATGAAGCCATTAAGCAGAAGTTTTTATTTCCCTCTGCTTGATATGAGGTTCCAAATTTATCCCATTTATTCCCAGTGTATGTTGTACAGAATGACAAATGCAGGACCAGAGAAATCTCAAATTTTCTATTCTTGGGTTTTTAAGTTACTCATTAACTGTATCTTTGCAAAACTTCAAACTCAAGCATACAGTGTGGTGTGATAGGGAACTGGACCAGAAAAAAACACCCCCAAAACCAACATTCATTTTTCATCCAGGTGAATGATGGGAGAGGAATCAGAAGTCAGACTCTCCTCTTGTATCGCTACAGGGTCAAGGACATAAAGCCTCTAGCCGGTGTCACAGCTACTACTGCATTTAAGGAAACATAGGTTGTGACTCTCAGAAGCTATGGCCACCGCAGTGCTCCTTGTTTTCTAAAAACATTTGCTTTGAAAAGTTCTTC